>CABHPQ010161664.1:0-23805 GCA_902168405.1 Peromyscus aztecus | reverse complement strand
GAATGTGGAGGTTATATGTACACACATGAATGTGGAGGTTATATGTACACACACGAATGTGGAGGTTGGCAGTCAGCATTGGATGTCTTCATCAGCCTTTCTACCTGTTGTTTGTTATTTTGAGCGGAGTTGGAGCTGGTTTTATTTTAGGTCTGTTTTTGGTTGTTTGTTTCCTGAGACAGGATCTCATCATGTAGCCCTGGTTGGTTTGGTACTCACTGTGTAGACCAGACTGACCTTCCAAGAGATCCAATTGCCTCTGCTTCCCGAGTGGTGGGGTTAAAGTCCTGTCCCACTTTATTCTGTAACACAGCAGCAGTTCTCACTGAATTGAGAGTTCCCTGGTTGGCTAACCTGGCTGGCCAGCTAACCCAAGCTATCCCCCTGTCTCTACGTCCTGAGCACTGGGATTGCAGGCACTTGCCACGTGTCTGCTTTCTTACGTAGATCAAACTCAGATCCCCGTGCACAGCAAGCACTAGACCTACCGAGCCATCCCCCCGTCCCTCGGTGGGCTGAGGAGGGTGTCACAAGCTCTCACTTAGGCTGTCCTGGAGCTAAGTAGCCCAGAACGACTGGCCTCTCGAGTGCTGGGACTACAGATGTGAGCCACCACGCTTGGCTATCAGTTATGTTTCAACATGTTTAAAGACATGCTATGATTGTCTCATCTGTCATGACCTGGTCATAAAAGATCAGAGTATTCACTTTATAGCTCTCCAATGTGTCTATGCAACTTCACTCAGCTTTGTACTCCACCATTTCTGGTGTTTGAAAGGACTGAAGTGAGGAAGACAGAAGATGTGCCCTGCTCATCTCTCAAGGGAGGAAGACAGAAGATGTGCCCGCCTCATCTTTCAGGGCTTTCGTTACTATCTCTGCACTGTAGTAGAAGGCCTGGAAGAAGCATGGTGGATGGCATGTTCACAGCACTTCACAGGCAGGCCCTCACTAGAGGATGGCCCAACAAGATAGCCTCCACCTGTGTTAAACAAATCCACTGGGCCTGTTCTGACTGCACTCAGCTCCCAGCATCAGCTTCCCTGGAGCTGATGAGCAAAGCCCAGCCAGGTGGGAATCAGCTAAGAAAGGCCCCAGAAGTAATCTAGACACATTCTACCCAAGTGTCTGTCCTAGACACCCTCTACTACTGGGCCTTGTGGTGATCTTGTGTCGAAGATATAAATGACCAGGGCCAGCAAGATGGCCAGTTGGAAAAGGCATTTGCTCCTTCTGATTTTACCAATGGCTTGCCATTGGCAATCACAATTTCTCTTATTCCAGTCTAACTCTCGGGTCATAACATCACACTTCACATAATCACAGAATGGCTGAGAAATGGTTAAAGAGGTGCAGAGTTCAGGGTCTGATCTGACAGAGGCAGAGAGGAGGGCTGCTGGGGGCTAGGTAAGGCGGCTTGAGTAGTCACAGACCTGTGGGATGCAGGGCCATGGGACAGGTTGGGTGTCACAGGCGGGACAGCGGGAGCCTGGGGACAGAGGCGGGAATCTCCGCTGGCAGTCTTCCTGGATGAGGCTTGAACTAGTCAGCATGTCTGCCACACTTTCGCTTGAAGAGATCCTTGTGTCATCTCGGGTCTTGGGGCCACACCTGGTGCAACTGATAAGCCCGTTTGTCTGGTGTTTCCGATGGGATTTGATCTATTTTCAGGTGCGGCTCTTTAGCGGTATAAAGATGATCAGTCTGTGCCTGCCGCTCCGCTGGTCGATGGTGGCCTTTTGCTCATAAAGACAAGATGCAGTATCATTCTTTCTTGGCACTTAGACTCCAAATGGAATCCCTCAGGTCAAGGCTTGTCGCTTCACCAAAATTTGTGAATTCTCAGCTGCCTGTCTTTTCCAAGCTTGGAGGCAAATCTGACCCCTGCAGTTCCCAGCCTTGCTCCGTCCCATGATGACAGTGAGCAAGGATGTGACTACCTCGCAGTGACACAGTCGTGGATCCAAACAGGGTTGGAGGTTCCTCCAGAACACCTGGCCTTGCGCAGCTCACTCCATTCATGAGCTCTCACTTGACATCATATTTACTGTATATTTTAATCAAGAAAAGATAAGGCTGTGCTAACAATTGTGACAGAGGCTTGGGGAAAGCGCAATGAAATGACTTGGAAGCAGATTTTGAGCCCATGGTCGAAAAAGCAAAGAATGGGAAGTAGATGCAAACGGAGAAGGAACAGGAAGGCAGGGGAAGTTTGTGGGCTGCTGCTGTCCCCATCTTGCAGTTCTTAATTTGTGAGATTCTCAACTTTGTGTCAGGTCCCCAGAGTCATGCATTGAGATCTGAAGGAGGATGAATCAGATGCTAAAAGACGAGGAGAGATGGATTGTGGATGGTGCTCCGCGCTGAGGGGCTGAGTCACTCAGCCGGGGTGGCTATCTGAAAGCTGGCCTTCCACAGCAGCTCCTGCCTACCGCCTGTGACCTGAATGAACTAGGTCGGAGTCAAGATCCTTCCCCAGTCTGGACCAGAGGCCTGTTTATCATGACTTCTCGGATGCAGCATGCCTACCCTCTTCTCAGTAGTTTCTAGAAATCCCAGGCTGAACTGCTTGGCAGCTACATTCAAACTGCTGAGCACTGATGGGTAAAGGGAGAGATGTGTGAATTAGGGTCCCGAGTCAGCCATGCTTCCTTATCTCAAAGACATCACCCCATTCTCTGCCAACATGTCCATATTCATAACCCATCACTCTCCTTGCACACTGTTGCCCCCTACCTCTCTCAGGTGCTAATGCATTCCCTCCCTACTGCATCCGGAAAGTTCCTCAAGTTTCCCTACCCCACCAGCCAACATCATCACTCCAGTCAGGGGACTTTCTTCTGAGCCTCCTTATATCCCTTACTCCTGGAACCTTTCACATGAGACAACAAAGAACCTCAATTTCCTCTAATCTACACAAAGATGTATACATAAATAAGCAAACCCACATCCCAGCCAATTTCTGGTTCTTCTCCTTCATGAACTGCATAGACTTCCATACTCAAAATATGCTGATCTGCCTCATCCCTTGGGGCTCCTTTGTGTAGAATTCTATTCCGTTCCCAGTGACATCATCTGACAATTTCTGTTGTTGCTGGTTTTTTTTTTTTTCTTTCCCCAGTCATGACTCAAGAACCACCTGTCTAGCTCATGTATCTACAGTGAAAATTCAAACCCAGGCCTGATCCCAGAGTCAGAGGGGGGCTACTGAAGTGAGGAAGTAGGCCACAGAGCACAGCCTTTGCCTGCTTCCTCTCGTACCTTCTCAGCTATCTCTCTCTCTCTCTGATAGATTCCACTGTTGTGAGCCACTGACATTGAGAACTGTTTAAAGTACAGGGTTGTCACAGAAAACCCTACTACATTCTACCAGGTGTTCACTTAAGGCCAGTAAAGAATAAAATACAGCTGTGAGGCTAAAGGGGAAAGAGAAGAGGGGAATGAACAATCTTAGAGGCACCACAAACTGAATGAACTAACTCAGAATCAGGAAAAGCTCATGTGTGGACAACAGCTGCCCAAACTGCTTTCTAAAACACACCAGTGACCAGCTGGCTCCTAAACGCTCTCTGAGGGCATCACAGAGACCTTCTCAGGCCTGGAATGTGTGTTTTCAGACAGTGGGGATCCTAGAAACATCCCCGAGTTTTGCCCACCCCCTACTCTGTCCACATAGGATGAAAAGTGGCTTCTCTCTCAGGTGAATTATGGGCTTGTGCTCCTCTCCCTGACTTGGTGTTCCACCTGCACAGAACACGTGACCCCTCTATTCTGTATCAGCTGGAAGAGGCTTCTGGGTAGAGGAAGATTTTTACTCTCAGGATGAGATGAGCAGAAAGAAGGTAGGAGAATGGGAGTGAGCAGGTGTGCTTCTAGATGGCCCCGTCCCAACCCCAAAGGTGTTCTCGTAATCAAAGTTTGTTCCCCAGTTGCTAGGGTCCCACCTGAAGCCTGTTCAGGCAAGAAGTGACCAGATTTTCATTACTGTTCCCTAAAACTTCAAGCCAAATTAATTTACTGTAGCATAATTTAAAGTGAATCATAATTTAAGTCGATGGTCACTTTGTCCCTTTGTGTTAGATCTGTGATCAGTTTTAGCATAAATAATGGTCTGGGCCTTAAAGAGAACTGCAATGACTCTAAAATATTAATGAGGCCAAGCGCCTGTTGGAGATTAAAAAAAAAAAATCTCTGCCGTTTGGACGGAGTCAGTGCCCCCAAAGCACAGCCTCTCTGAGAACACCGGCAGTAATGAGCCATGGAAGCTTCGGGAGCAGACGCACAAAAAAGCAGTTGATAACTGAAGTACTGATGAATTAATGAATCAATTAATGAAACCGCTAGCTGTTCTTAAAATGTCTCAGGCCACAGCTCCATCTCTAGCTGTGCACGGTGGCCTCTGTGTAACAGAAGGCTTTGCAGAGAGAGATACAGTCTGTGCAGCAAGGACATTTCCTAATATCCTTCTCTACAGTTCCTTAGGCTGATCCACGTAGAAAGAGCTTACACACCAGGGTCTCCACCTTCACACTCTGCAGGAACCCAGCGCTCATCTCCCCGCAGTGTTCGGAGAATACAAAGAGCAGTAAAATTTTAGTAAGTAATAAAACCTTGCTTCCTCTTTGTATTTGTCATAGATAAATACCAAGTGCCCTGTCCAGACATTGAAGCTAATTTAAGTACCAAATCGCTGTCACTCCAGTAGCAATGAGAATCGTGTTTCCAGGATCCCCATGCTTTGCTCAATGAACATGTGTGCTAATTCACTACATGCATCATTACATAGGAGTCTGCCTGCCAACTACACCCCAGTCTCCAACAGAGCTGACAGAAAACATCAGAATCTGTCATGTGGACTAAGTTTCTGCCTTGAAGGCAACACTCTACCCATAACTGAATGCTTCTGGGGTAGGACAAACAGTTCTTACCTGTAACCTACTCAGGTAAGACATTTCTTTTTTTTTTTCTTTCATTTTTCTTTATTAAGAAAGGTAAGACATTTCTTAATCCTCCCAGGGTGCATCTGGAAAACTACAGGCCGATGAGGAAGGAATGGAGAACAGTGATTGAACCCAAGTGGGCACAGTGATTACAGAACAGGAGTCCTGAGGTCTCATCGCCACAGCAACAGTGTGCAGTGATTACCAGGGAACACTGTGATGCAGGTGAAGGATGTTAGACCAATGCATGGGATTTTAGGTAACCCATGATTCAGTGTACTCCTTCCATCACAATCCCAATGATGTGATGAGCAATCAGGTGGGTTTCTGAGAGGTTTCATTGCAACTGGGACTCAGATAGATGGCTGTGATGGTTAGTTTTAAGTGTCAACTAGTCACAGCCTAAAACAACCTGGGACAAGCGCCTGAATAAGGAAGTGCATGGATCAGGATGCCCATGGTTCTGTCTATGAGGGATTGCCTTCATTGAGGTGGAATGGAAGACCCAACCATTGTGGGCGGCACCATTCCCTACTCAGGGAGTCCTGGACAGTATAAGAGCAGGGAAAACTAGCAGCGAACGAGCAAGCAGGTACATATTCTCTCTTTGCTTTTGACTGTGGTTCTGAAGTGACCGGTGGCTTGAGTCCCTGCCCTGACACCCCCAGATGATGGACTGTGACCTTGACTTGTCAACCAAACAAACCTCTCCTCGTGAGTGTTGCTTTTGTCAGGGTGTTTGTTCACAGCAACAGAAACAAAACCAGGAAAATGATTAAAAAATGACTTCCTCCCTTATAGGAAACGAAGGGGAAAGGCTTGGATATCTCTTCTATTAGTTTGATTTCTTTTGCTACGACAAAACACCGTGACCTAAAGCAGCTTGGCTAGGAGAAGGTTTATTACAGATAATAGTGTAAAGTCCAACTGAAGGAAAGTCAGGGCTGGAACTCAGACAGGAACCTGGAGGTAGGAACTGAGGCAGACACAATGGCGGAGTGCTGCTACCTGGCTTGCTTCCTGTGGCTTGCTCATCCTGCTTTCTTATAAAACCCAGGGCCACCTGCCCAGGGTGACATCACCTACAGTGAGCTGGGCTCTCCCTCCAATCATTCTTAAAGAAAATGCCCCACAGCCTTGCCTACAGGCAATCTCATGGAGGCATTTTTCTAAGGTTTCTCATCCCAGATAACTCTAGCCTGTGTCCATTTGACTAATAATAATAATAACAACCAGACCATGTTCCACCTTCATATTTTACTACATTAGAGTGAGATACAAAGGAAGGAAAAGAAGAAATAAAGGGAGGGAGAACAGAAGGGGAAGGGAAGAAGGAGAAGAGATGTGATATTCCACCGTTGCTGGTACAAATAATAAAACCATTTTGAAAGCTTGTATCCATTTCTAGCAAAGTCTCATAAGGAAATAATCATAAATCTTAGCAGAGCTTTGAAATCTCTTACATGGCCAATAGTAAAGGATCCGGTCTAGCTCACCATGCAGCTGCTGGCAATTATTACTGCAGAGATAATGTCATGGGGGATTTCTATGAAATTCAAAAGAATGTATAGCTATGAACATGCTATTAAGTAGCATGGGTGATAAAACCGCAGATGAAAGAAATATTAATAAGGATAAAACTGTGAGTAATTCTTATCTTCTTCTGTGGTTTTCTCTCTTTTTATAACCATTCAGTCAGCGATGAATAAACATGACTTCACTATCTTATTTGTAGGGAGGAACTCTAGCTGGTCCATCAGCATTTCTGGCCCTATAGCCTGGGACAGTGGCTCCCTGCGGTACCTCACTGGGGCTGCGTACGTGGCCAAGGGGATATTGTGGGTGTAACTAAGGTCAGTAACCAAGTCACTTTATACAGCTCGGGTCAGACGTGGTGCAGGTGTGTCTGCCCTAGTCACGGGAACCCTGAACAGCACAGTGCTCTCCGAGGCTCATCGCAGGAGACAGAAGACCTGCAGTGCGAGAATGATTCTTGAATGGTGGCTGAGTTTGAAAACAGAGGAAACTGCAGTGTCCTGTCCTTTCATTTCTGCGTCATATCCCAATGTTGCAGACCTGAGACTTCGCTGGAGGCCCTGGAGGGACTGGCCCTGCCGGGACTCCCTAGTTCCTGAAGTGCTTGCTGGAGCATGCTTTTCAAATGCACAGCCACCCATTCAGAGCCAACACATCAAGCACATGTTTTAGTGACCCTTCACCCAACAGGCCACCACGCACCTGCCTTAACCACTCAAGCACCAGATAACAGCGGCAGTCCCTATATCTGAAAACTTGCTGAAATGCTTCAAGGTGACCCACCCTAGCAGGTTCGCACTCAACTCCCATTCCTTCGCATGGAACCCACATCGAGGCTCCTGCCCACAGCTCCCTCATCCTTTCTGCCTCCTTACCAATACTCACTCCTCTGTGTGTGGTGTGGCCAGCCTCTCCTTTGGGAAACTGGGAGGACAAACCACCCTTTCGTTGGTAGTTGGTTCCTGATTCTCAAATTTTCTATTAATAGGCTGCATTTTAGGGAGGGAGTGACTGTAAGGGAGAAGGATCAGCTTCTAATAGCTGAGTAGAATGCCAGGAGCTAAGGGAAACCCCTGTCCAACACCCTAGAAGGAGAGAGAAACTTAGTCATACAACTTTAAGGAACTGAACTTGGCTGGCAACCTGAAGGAATTCTTCCCTGTGCCTCCAGAAGAACCTCACTGGACCAACCCCTTGGCTTCACCTCTTACAACCCTGAGCACACACCCCAAATGACCCTGATGTTACTATCTGGATATGAAGCATCCCCAGCACAAGGCTCCTCAGATGAAGGCCTGGTCCTCAATGCAGCTGTGCTCTGAGGTAGAACCTTCAGAGGAAATTGGATCCTGAAGACTGACTTCATCAATGGGTTCATCTACTGATAAACTGGACAATTAAGACATGGGCCTAGTTGAAGACTATAGGCTACTAAGAGTACACCTTTGAAGTATCACACACACACACACACACACACACACACACACACACACACCATAATGGGAGCACCTTTGCCGCCCGCACATTCCCACCATAGTGTTCTGCTTCACTGTGTCCCAGAAGCAGCATGACCATGTGACCGTGGAGAGAGCCTCTGAAAGAACAAGTCAAACTAAATCTATCCCACTTCATTGTTGTCCCGATGGCAGGACAGCTGACGCCTGCCTAGGCTTCTGTGTTGGGTAATTAAGAAAAAATACTTGGTTGTTGATAAAACATATACCAAGATTCTATATCCGCTTTCTATCGACGTAGGCTGCCTTTAAATGTGTGTAACATTGTTAGCGTATTTCTCACACCTACATAAACTGTATCCCCACACTAAGGGTGTTGTGCTTTCAGACTTGTCATCAGTAAAGTCAGAGATGGGGAAAAGCGGTCATCACAACACCCAGCAAAGTTCAGGACCGTTACAGCTCAGGTTTCATCAGTGGCTGTGACGCAGCAGGGACTCAGCTCTGCCAATCACCAGGGATCTGGGCTCAGGCGTAAAGGGCCTACCCTCTAAAGTCATGACTTGCAGCTGAAGCACCCACAGGCCTCCTTGCCCTCGTTTCCCAACTGACTAATGTCACGGCAGGTCACATGCCAAATACAGAACAATCCTCCCCATCCTCATAGCACCCAAGGAGGCACTCTGGGGAGGTTTACAGTGTGGCATCCTTATCTGAACTGATAACCACTGTCAGGTCACCTGAAAGACCCTGTCTCAAAAACTAAGGTGGAGAAAGACTGAGAAACACATCTGATGACCTTGACCTCCGGCTGTGTGCAAACATATACCCACACATGCACACACGCACACACACACACACACACAATCACAACAAAATACCTTCTACAATTTAATGTGAAGAGTTTAAATCATTACTAACCTATAACTTCAGGATAAAACAAGTATCTTCATAGTTTCTTAAGATTGTCATATGATTCAACATTTATTACCGATCAAAGATTTTAACCAAACAATCATTTTTAAATATTTTGCTTAAAGTGATAAAGAATAACTATTAAACTAATGGTCAAAACTATGGTCTAACCCAAGCAACATTCCTACAGAGGTCAGTAGTAAAACCATCATGGCCAGTAAGTGCTAGCTTGGCATGCTGGGAAACTGAACAAAAGATCCCGTAAGGCGCACACTAAAAAGAGAAGGAAGCCACACAAAGACAGGTAAAGGTGGTCGGTGACTTGGGCTAGCTCAAGAGTCAGAGGGGAAGCTCTCAAAAGAAGCCAAGCCAGAGGAAATCACAAACACAGTTTGCTTCTGAAATAGCATCAAGGATGAGGGGTGAGGAGCCTGTGTCTACTGAGAACTCCCATGCAGTCACTTGATATTAGAACACAAAATACTAAATTTTTTTAGAGATTTCTGCCCATCAAAAGCTCACTTTAAATATCAGGATTACCAATAATCCTTCCTACACAGTGAAACCACAGCCAGTGGTTACTCAAGTTCAGAGAAGAGAAATCAATCTAGAAAGCTGTCGGAGACACAGCTCTTGGAATTCCATTAGGAGGCCTGCTCACAGCTCTTGGAATTCTATTAGGAGCCCTGCTGAGGGAGCCTTCACCTACTGAGTCACAAATCCCCTCTTTCAAACAGAAGTTGTACAAACCAAGAGTTAGATGTGACACCAGCCTTTGGGAGGTAGGTCAGGAAAGCCGGAAGTGTAAGTTCACTTGGGCTATGCAGCAAGTTCAAGGCTGTGAGGGGAGGGACAGATGGACATGGGGGAAGAAAGAAGCATGGGGGAGGGGGGAGAAGCAATGAAATGAAATGAAACCAAGATAGGAAGGGGAAGCAAAAAGAAATGTTACAGGTGGATCTGAGTCCAGAAGGCATTGCTGAGATTTCCAGGCGCTTGTGTGGATGTAAACGTCACTGTGAAAACACAGCTTTCACCTCAGAGGGGTAAGAGGTAGTTTATTCTGGAGCCAAATATGAGTGACCACGACCTGGGAACACTGATTGAGATCACACCTAACTCCATGTCTCAATGTAGTAACCGTTTGGTGGGATTTTTACACTAACAGAACAAAGACAGTCATAAATCAAGAGACGCCCTCAAATACATCAGTAGAAACAAAGAAGAGTATGGAAACTCTGCCGTAGGCCCCCGATGCTGTGGGTTGGCACACTTAGCCTCCCGGTGGGGGAAGTCAGTGGTCTGTTCAGTTGATAGCTTTCACCTGTTGGTCACAAGGGAGTGAGGTTAGATGCAGAGGATGGCGAGGAATGGTCATGAAGGGGGCTAAAGAGAGCCCAAGATAAAGTGTACTTGGGCTCCTGACCTGCAGCATTCCAACCTACCCGCAGTCACTCAAGTGCTCCTCAACAAACCAGTCTTGCAGACGGTTCAAGAAAGGTGCCTCTCTTTTCAGGAGCTTTTGTTCCCCAGAGTCACAGGGGTCATGATAGATATGGAGCTGCCTTATCAAACAGAGAAAAGTGGTCTTGAGGATGGAAGTGGGCTTTGAGCTGGGACAGATCACCCTAGACTCTGTAGCCCTAGTGTCCTGGGATGATAGGTCCTTTACATAGCACCCGCCTGCTCAGTGAGATGCTCAGGCTTTTGCCGGATGATGCCATTTTCTAACAGGTAGCCCTGGTAGGGAACAGTTTACATTCTATCTGCCAACTGATTATCAGTGATAATCTTGCTGCCTCTTTCTCTACCCCTATTCTCCCGTCATGGGAAGGAGGGAAGGAGGGAGGAAGAAAGTCACCAGCCCACACTGTATCCCCATCAAGTAATTGAAGGTAACATGCTTCAGAGCAAAGTCTACCTCCAAATCCAAAACCTGTCAAAAAAGCTGCGGAGTTGTTAATGTGTAATCGTAGCCCACAAATATTTGTAAATCCAGCTTCAGGGTCCAACCCCTCTGGTGTCTGAGGGCAGCTGCACATACATACATAACCACATAATTACACCTACACACAGAAAAGTTACAAAAGTAAATATTTTTAAAGATGAATAGGTGTGCAGGCATATGTAAGTGCACGCATGTGTGTATGCATATGTGAGTGTGTGTGCCTGCATGCCTGCATGTGTGTGTGTACATGCATGTGTGCATGCATGTGTGTGTGAGTGTGTGCATGTATGCATGTGTGCGTGTGTACATGTGTGTGTGTGTGTGTGTGTGTGTGTGTGTGTGTGTGTAAACATGGCCTGGGGACATCAGTGGTTACAGAGCTTTGATTTCCCTGCAAGCATGAAGATCAAAGTTTGGATTCCTAGAACCCATGTAAATATCAAACAGCAGGTGACATGAGGTGGCTGACCTGTAGTTCCAGCCTCGGAAGGTGGTGACAGAGGATCTCTAGAGCAAGCTGGTTAGGAGACTAGTCATATTGGCAAGCTCTGGGTTCAACTGAGAAATCCTGCCTCAAGGAGTAATGTGAAGGAATGGTCAAGGATGATGCCCAGTAACATCTCAAGCCTCCACATATATGTGCACCTATATGCAAGTACATCTACACATGTGTGATGAAACACATGCAAACATGCCCCCCCACATGCATAAAAATGCCAAAAGAAATCATATTTGGGGCCCGGTCCAATGCAAAACCCCTTTGTATTAGGTACAAAGCGTCTATGCGTCCATGAGAGCATGATATAAGTAAGAGTAAAGTCAGCGCACAGGCAGGAAATGGGCAGGACGCCTCTTCCAGGCCTGAATGGATGAGTAACTGCTCATCTGGATCCATCCCACCAGTCAAGACCTCGGCAATAAAGCTATTACTGGTCATCTCCCATCACATCCCACCACATTCCTCCCTCGACCCTGGACAGTTCTTCTGTCTGCCAGGCCACAGCCTGCAAGGGTGCAGCACCACCAGCAGGGCCAGGACACATGATTGTGACTCTAGGGAAACAGCCCTGTCTCTGCACTATGGACCCAAGGAGTACAAGTGGGGAACTGGCCAGGCGCCAAACCACAAAAGAAATAGGACAATAATGCGTACCCCTTTGGTTTGACAGGGACCATCTTGCTACGCTCATAGGAACAGGAACTCGGCCCACCCATGGCAGCCACTCTTGAGTCGCTAGACAGAGACTGTGACGGTGAAGCAGGAGAGGAGACACACAGCCTAGTCCAACGGTTGTCCAGTCATCAAAACGGGGTCACCTCAGCTCCTGCAGAAGTGCTGTGCCGACCACCATGCGGACAAACAACAGGGCTTCAGAGGGGTCCACGCCCTGGGACAGCCTCCTCAGCTGCCTGGCCACACTTGGCAGATTTGGGCAAAGGATGGCTGCCAGCCGTGTGGATTAGCTGCTGGCCTCGGAACCTGCTGAGATGAAGGGTGGGTATAGGGAGAGCTTCCCAGCACTCAGCCTGCCAAAGTCAAGCCGTGCTTCATACAGCTTCCGGCAGAGCAGTCACAATTTGGCATTCCATTCTTCTGCACCACAAAATAAAACACACACACACACACACACACACACACACACACACACACACACACCAAAACAACAAAACAAAACAAAAACAAAACTCATTCTCTTGGAGGCCCTGAATGAGTTTCTTGCGTGTTGCAACAAGAATAATGGATCATCATCTCTTCACAGTTCTCTCAGAATCAAAGCCTGACCACATACACTCACCCACTCACGCACACATGTGTTCAGACATGTGAACACATGCACACTCATACACACACATTCATGAATATATGTGCCCAGGCAGGCGCACAAACTCACATAGTCACCTACGCAGAAACACACAGCTATACACACTCACTCATGTGCAGACTTGCACACATGCTGTCAAATACACAAACACATGCACTCATGTAAATGCACATGTACTGGCACACAATCCTGAGATGTGCACACATTAATATGCACACATGCCTAGGCATGGACATGCACATACATATAAGACTAGGCACTACACACCCACCCAAGCACACACATACTCATACATTCAGTCTCACACTTACCCTCATGCACACATACTTGCTACAGTGCTTTCCAAATGCCAGACTGTGGGTCAGTCCCTGCTGACCCCACAAGCAGAATCAGCAGATGAGGAGTTCAAAAACCTGGCCTCTATGTTTAGTTGATATCGCTGGGAGGCCTGCCTTTTTCTGAAGAGAAAGGAGCAGGAGTGGAGGTAGGCAGGGTTGCTGGGAGGGGAGAAGAGAGGGGAAACGGTGGTTGGGATGTAATATATGACAGAAGAATTAAAAAAAAAAACTGGCTTCTAACCAATGTCCCCATGAAGAAGAGCTCAGGTTGGGGATTTCCAGTCCAGGTTTCTCCCTCCAGACCACTAAAGCTCACTGACCCTCACACATTTAATGTACTTTCTGAGCCGCATGTGTGTATCAGTCCCTTGAACTGTCTCTGCTCACAGCGTGACCAAACCAGCATGGATGCCTTCAGGTTGCTCGTATTTCCACGGAGGAGATAGGTGCCGCTGAACAGAAGTGACATTCAGGAAGCCATCTGACTTCTTAATAAGACAGACTTGTCTCTACCTGGAGCATGGCCCTGGAGGTGTCCCAAGGCCAAGGGGAAGAGACTCACTCCTAATGACATGGAGCAAGAAGAGAGAGGAGCTTGGGCATTGGCACTGTGAAGCCTGGAACCAGCCCAGCTCCTGTCTCTGGTTACATAAAGAGCATTGAATTTCATTGATTAAGCTGCTACACTTGATTGTCTGCCCCCTGCAGCCAAACCCTCCCCTGAGCTGCACTGTAGGCTCCTATCAGCACATGAAAGGCGACTGATGGTTTATTCACACTGAACCAGCCACACTGGTGGAGAATGAAACTCCTGAGCCAGAAGAAATATCAATCCTGTCAGGAGAGACTCTTGCCCCACCAAGATGGGTACAGCCCAGTAGAACCCGAGGCTACCAAATGAAGGATGGAGTGCTAGAGGCATGGTGTCAGATTGCAAAGCATGCTGGGAAAGGAGAGCAATGGAGGTTCCACAGTTCTCTGGCAGCAAGAACTACTTCACTGATATGTCAAGGCATCCACACAGGAAGCAGACCAATTCCATCCCACATCACTCCGCTCCAGAGCAGAGGTCAATGCAAAGCTCACATTCGTGTTTCCCTTTGGCCGTACTCATCCATTACAAGCATCTCTAGCATTTCTTAAACACGAATTCCAAGAAATTGCTTTCTGTGAACTCATTAGGGCTGCTGGAAGAACCCACTAGTGGGTGGGTGACGTGCCCCGGTTCCTGATCTGTTCTCACTCAACCCCAGGGCATCCAATTCCCTGAGCTCCTCCAGCCCAGATTGCAGACTCTTTCTGGAGGGAATCTCATTAGTGCTGCTGTCTGGCTCTGATAAGTCAGCAGTGGCCTGGAGTCAGGATCATATATCACAGGCCAGAGGCAGACACTGGGACTGGCTGGACATGGGGGTAGGGGACTTGAGGCCTGTGTCATACCACTGCCAGCTGGGTGACAGATGCTGGGCGGGCTACAGTGCCATCCTAAGCTACCTCCTCTCTGGTATTTCTTCAGAGAATTCTCCAAAACCTCCTGTCCTAGTTCACTTCCTATTACCATGATAACACCATAACCAAAAGCAACTTGGGTAGGAAAGGTCATTTCAGCTTACATTTCCAGGTCACAGCTTATCTCTGGAGGAAGTCAGGATAAGTCCTCAAGGCTGGAACATGGAGGCAGAAAAAGACCACAAAAAGACTCCATGTACTAATGTGCCTCCTCGGGCTTGCTTGGATATTTTTGTTTTGCTTATGTTTTAATTGAAATAGAATTATATCACTTCCCTCTTCCCTTTCCTCCTTCCAGCCCCTTCCCAGGTCCCCTCCCTTCAACCCCTTCCATTGATAGCCTCTTGGGCTGATAGCCTCTTTCTCTTTTATTATTATTGTTATATACAAATATAGACAAGAATTATAGGCAACTAATTATTGCTGGGAGAAGGAGGACTAACATCTCCTTATCAGTTGTCCAATACACAGTGGTCAGCCCTGAAACCATATACACACCACCAACAAAAACAGACTCACTCAGGAGGCTGTATTTATATATTTTCCATGCACACACACATACCAGTAATAATAAAAGTCTGGTTTATTTTTTCATTTTTTTGTTTGGTTTTTGAGATTATAATACAATTACATCATTTCCCCCTTCCCATGCACCCTCTGCTATTTCAAATTCACAGTCTCTTTTTGTTAACTGTTGTTATAGCTATCTTGCTTATATATCCCAGGCCCACCTGGCCAAGGGTAAAACTGCCCACAGTGGCTGGGCCCTCCCACATCCATCAGAGATTAAGAAAATGCCCTACAGATGTGACCACACACCAATCTGATGGAGATAGTTCCTCAGCTTAGACTCCCACTTCCTATGGATGTCTAGGTCCCTGTCAAATCAACAGAAACATTGACACTGCCTCAAGGTCTTTAAATCAGTTTTCACAACTGCTCCATGCTTACATGTTTCCTAAAACCCTGATTCAAATGCCAATCTTTCCAGAAACACTCTTGCAGATTCACTGAGAAATGCTGTTTTACTAGCTACCAGGGTCTCCCTTACCGTGACCGAGCTGATCTCTGAAGTTGACCTCTGGAACACGTTCGTCATCCTCATTTCCTGAGCACCACACCCCACAGTCAGCCTCTCTCACTTCAGGAGGCCAGTGTGCAAGAGTGCCATGTTAGCAGGAGGCCACGCCCACCTCCTCCTAGCTGCTCCAAGGAATGCTCTGTCCCCAGGTCTGTGCCGGTGTCACTCTGGTCTCTGCTCTGATCCTTACAGGGTCACTCTGGTCTCTGCCCTGATCCTTACGGGGTCTTCTCTTTTACAAACTGCCTCTGCTCATAGCACACCAGGCCCTGCACTCAGCCCGGCTCCCAGTCCCCATCTCAGGCGGCCTCATCTTGCCTTGGTTACATCTACAAAGTCTCCATTTTGAAATAAGGTCAATGACAGTTCCGACAGAACCTTGGTATATATTACCGCAGAGCACAACTCAACTGGGATAGATTTGGGACAAAGACAACGAAGGGTTCATTATTTTCCTCATGTTTAGTTTCTTGTCCTATCTGAAGAAATCCTTTTGGTTCAAGGGGCTCCTTCACTTCTTTTCCTGTTGCTATGATTAAAAACACCCCAACATGAGCAACTCAAGAGAGAAGCACTTGGCTCACAGTGCAAGGGACAGCCCATCACAGCAGAGCAGTTAGGGCAACATCAGTGCTTGACATGACTTGCCCCATCACAGCTAGTCAGGAAGTAGAGAGCAATGAATACATGCATGCTAGTCCTCAACTCACTTTCCCTGTTCAATACAGTCCAAGATGGGATCTTCACACATCAATTAATCGAGACAATCCCCAGGAGTGGTGGCCAAAGGCCCATTTCCCAGGGGGTTCCAGACCTGTCAAGTTGATAGTTACCACTAACCATCATAGGGGACTGGGGACTTGTATCTGTGTGTTTTAACATAGAGTCTTGTGTAGCCTAGGCTACTCAAATGTATCCCAGGCTACCTCAGACTCACAATGTAGACTAGGCTAGCCTTAAACTTCTAATCCTCCTGCTTCTACCTCCAAAGTGCTAGGATTACACATATGCACTATCATTCTTGGCTGGAGACATGGTCTTATTGTGGAACAAGTATGAATTTATAGTTTCGGAGCTCAGAGCATCACCAAGAAAAAGAGGAAATGCAACTGGAGCACTCAGGTGTGATGGTCTGAAGTTAGAGTTATTGAAACCTGAAGTTCCCCTCTTGCAGCCTGTCCTTGATGATAAGCCAGTCTCAAGGGAGTGGGGAGTCTGTCCCCACACTCACACCTCCTTCTAGCACGGCAGTTTGAGTCTCCTTTCGTCACTTGCCCCCAATACAAATCACTCAACAGTGAACGTTTATAAAACAATTGCACGATTCATTCAGGAATATGTGATTTGTCAAGAGCATGTGTTCCATGAAGCCCCGAGTTTCACACAGCCCAACATTGTTTACATGTGGGTTAACTGATCTCCTCTCCAGGTTTGAGTAGAATAAACTACAGAAAACCAACTGTTATGCTCAGGAAGTTAAAATGAGGATTTGCACCAACAACAGAAGGAAGGCATGTACTTATGAACTGTGGGAAGTGGGTGGGGCCTCTTGTGAATGTGGGCCAATGGAAAAGCATACACTTACTTAAAACAGTAGGAAAGTCTGGGGTTGCATGATTTTTTTTGTGGTGACTGTTCTTTGTGGTCGACAAGATTGAGTTGCAATGTCAGAAGGTTGAACGTGCTTTGAAAGTAAGCACAGAAAAGCAGCGGTCATTCCCAAATTGCTGAGCATTCAGGGGGTCTGTCATTTGGGCAGACTGGAGAGGGACCCCCTTCCTTCTTCTGGCATCTGGAGTCCAAGCTAGAAAGATCCAAAGTCCAAGAGTAACCTGAGGTTGGGGCTGAAGTCACCCAGAAATTCTTTCCTCAGATGTTGCACCAAGAGTGGCCTGAAGGCTGGCCTCAACAAGGACAGCTAAGCAGAGCCCTGTCCCTCCGGCCTGGGGCAAGTGGTGTCTGAGGCATCATTCCTAGAACAGATATCCCAGGAGTACCTGACGGAAGCTTCAGGGAGGTTTCATAGCCTGATCTCTAAGCAGGCATACAGCTCTCCCAGAGGACCCAAGGAGGCTCTGTAGCTACAGTCGCAGGCACCTGCAGTCTGAATTCCCTCTGCCCCAAAGACTTCAGTCTATTTAGATCCCAGTCTATTAAGGGTATAAAGCTTACAACTGATGGGTTCAGGACTACCCACAGGTAGAGAGGCCAGAAGTGCTCAGGTAATGATAGAAGAAATATACAAATGAAGGAATGAACCCCGTAAATAAGGAACTCCAATTTGAGATTTTAATGCCCTATGATTTTATTTACCCATCAGAACACAAAAATCTAATATACTGGCTAAAGCAGCATGATTGTGGACAAGTGGGGATTCAGGCATGGCCACACATTGCCAGAACACAACCTGGGGCCAGTTCTTCAGAGAACAATTTAAAAATGCAAAGCATTGCTCTACTGAATGTAACAGGCTCTGCTGACTCCATATGAGGGGTGGTTGAAAGGGGAAGACTGGAGGGGCAGGAGAAGAGAAGAGAGGGGGATCTGTGGCTGGTATATAAAATGAATAAAACATTCCTTAATTTAAAATAAAACAAAAAATATGCATATAATTTGAAAATGAAGACAAAAGCTAGAAATGGGTTTTCTTTAATACCTTCAGTGAAGCACAGCCACAAAGATTTGGGGTTCTTTTCCACTTATCTCAGTGCAGAAAAAAGGACAGTCTAAACAGCACAGATAGTTGGGATGAAAGAAGACCTTTGTGTCACCTGAGAGGAGCTATGCATAAATGTCACAGCTATCCTCACCAGTGCTGCTTTCTCTGGATCTCGTTTAGGGTATTAGTGAAGTCTGCAAGTTTCTTCTAGTCCATACTGGGACCATTAAGTCATTGTATCTTCTACTAGTTGATTTCTCCTCTATGTAGCAGCAGTCCAAAAGAAGATAACTCACCAGGAGGATTCATGTAAAACTAAACAAAGATATAGATAGACAGATGATAGATAGATAGATAGATAGATAGATAGATAGATAGATAGATAGATAGAAAATAAACTATATCTGCCCAAAACTATGTGCAAAGCTCAGCAAAGAAATACAAAAAATATTAAGACAGCAGCCAATGATCAGCTCTGCAGGCTCACAGATCCTCAGTACTAGAAGCCAGTGATAATGAAATGGCGGAAATGTCAGAACAAATATGTCAGAATCCTACTTTAAAAATCAGAGGCAACAGCATAATAGCCAGAAACTGGAAAGGGCCTAGACGTCTGTCAACAGAAGAGTGGATAAAGAAAACATGGTATATTTACACAATGGACGATTACCTAGATATTAAAAACATGAAATTTGCAGATAAATGGATAGAGCTAGAAAAATAATCCTGAGTGAGATGGCCCAGGCCCAAAAAGACAAATATGGTAGGTATTCATGTATATGTGAATGTTATTTGTTAAGTCTACAAGCTACAGTTGGCATAACCACAGGGGTTAGGTATACATTGAGGTACTAGTGGGGAGGGATGGATCTCCCTAGGAAGGGAAATAGAGCATAGCTTTGGACGGACGGGGACAGGGGGTTAGAATGACAGGATCAGTTAGTGAGGGGGAAACGAAGAGGAGGGAAAGGGTAGGGAATCCAGGGAGGGACAGCTAAAACTAAAGGCCATTTGAGGGGGTCATATGAAAACCTAATACAGTAGAAAGATACAAATATGTATATATAATATATATACCTAATACAGTAGACTATGATGCAGTAAAATGATATATATAGATATATCTACATATATCTAATATATATACCTAATGCAGCAATATATATATAACTATAATAATGTATGTATATTTAATACAGAATGATGTGTATATATACATATATAACCTAATACATTAGCATACATATAGCTATAACATATATATGTACCTAATATAGAATTAGGTACATATATATGTACCTAATATAGAATATGTACCTGTATATAGAATATACAAATGTGTATATGTGGTGGTATTGTGTTCCCCAAAATATTGTATACCCTAATAAACTTATCTGGGGTCAGAGAACAGAACAGCCACTAGATATAGAGGCCACATACACACATAGCCAAGAAGAATGGACAGCTGAATTCAAAAAACATCAACAATTTCCAGAATTTAAAATCCTGAATCATGACATGACACTAGTGGAATTCAGGTATTTCTGGTACATGAACTTCTCTCACCCAATGTGAGGTTGAACTGTTGACTTTGTGTATATCCTACTTCACAAATGAGTCTGTCAGATACGCTAAGCCTATAGGCTGAAGATGATGCCCCAACACTGAGGAGAAACTTCAGGTGACTGTCCAGGCAGCTGGCTGTTTCTGTCAACTCACAATTTTTTGGAAGTTGCTTGCATGTACTTCCTGTTTTTATTTTTGTTAGCTAATATTATTTTCTTCTTGGGTCTCTGAAGGAGTTGAAGATTATTTAGTTATAGTTGAAGATTAATTAGGATAGAAAGTGAATTAGATACAATAGGATAAATAATAGAATTATTTTCTCTGAATTTATTAAATACAAATAGACTAGACATTGTTTAGGTATTTATTACTTTTATATATTGTATATAGTTATTGTACTTCTGTATATAGTTTTTCTTATGTTAGTTATAAGTGTTTTCCTTTTTTCTTTTTATTAAAATAGAAAAGGGGAAATATGGTGATATTTTTTTGTACCAAAATGTTATTTGTATAATAAATAAAGTTGCCTGGGGGTCAGAGCTATTAGCAAGCCATAGGAAAGCAGGGCAGTGGTGGTGTACGCTTGTGATCACAGCACTTGGTAGACAGAGCTAGGTAAGTCTCTGTGTGTTCAGGGATACAGCCAGCATTGGATACACATGCCTTTAATCTCAATACCAACCATAGAACACCTGGAGGTCTATACAGACAGGCCATAACGAGGCAGTCCTGTGGTTGGGTTTACAACCAATGAGAAGGCAGAACAGAGACTATATAAAGACTTTAACACAGGAAGTACCGGCTCCTTCGGAGAGGTAGGACCACTGCAGGAGGAAGGGTAAGGTTTTGGCTCTTAGCTCTGACCTCTTGGCTTTCTTCTTTGCATTGGTTCTGTGTTTCTTATTTATAAGACGGTTGGTTACATCTACAAACGCATTTCTATTAATCTATGCATTGCCACGTGGCCCGTGCCTTACTGGTTCTTTAGCATCTTGCTTCTTGGATGGTTGGCTCCCATCTCTCTTGACTCCCTCCGCCTTGCTTCATCCCCTCCTTAGCTTGGTTTTTCCACCATAACCTTATCTTGCCTGGCTATTGGCCAAAACAGCTTTATTATTAACCAGTGAGAGCAACACATATTCACAGCTTACAGAAGGACCATCCCACAGCAGGGAAATCACTATCTTCAAGAGTGTACCCACTGCTGAGCCCACAGGCTCTCACAGATTGCTCCAAACCCATGTTCACACAGACATCCCTGCTTAATCTCAGTGGGTCACAAAATAAAATGAATAGATACAAACATGGGAGAACGATTTTTTGGAGAGGTGGGAAAGTGAACTGGGGTGGTTTGGAAGTGGGGATGAGAGTGGTCAGCATGCATTGTGAACATCTGTGAAATTTTCTAAGAACCAATTTCAGTAATCATTTTATTTAATGATTGTCAATCAATATAATTATGTGTTCACATATATATAGAGAGAGAGAGGAAAGAAATACAAAGTTTCAAAGGGAAAGTTATAACTCACATCCAAAGGCTGAAATGTCAGAATAACATCAGATCTCATCAATAACCCCAAAGCCAAGGAGCATGGAATGGTATATTCCAAGTCCAGACCCAGCAAAGTTACCTTTTAAGATGGACAAGGAAATAATAATATTTGAAGATAATTAAGTCCATGCACGCCACCCAACCCAGAAATTCAGAGATGCCTAAAGGAATAATATAAATGAAAGGAGACAACGGTTGCATCAGCGAGAGTACAAGAAACAAATCCTATGAGGGGGATGGGTCAATAAATGACAGCTCAGAACTAATCCATCATGTCTAACAATTAATTCAGCATGTCTGACACAGAAAACCAGAAAACCCTTAATACTAAGAGAGAAGAAAAGGACTAGCCACAATCCACCAAATCAGAACAACCAACACAACCAAAGGAAGAAGAAAAGTCCGCCCAAGAATAACCCTAAATGTAAATAAATAGCCTCCACCCACCATTTAAAAGACACAGACCAGATTCAAAAAACAGAATCTAATTATCCATCACCTACAAAGAACACACCTCACCAGAAGAAACAACCACAAAAAGAATCAAAAGATGGAAATAAAATCAACCTACCAAGCAAATGGATGCCAAAAGAAATCTGGAGCCTCTAGTCTTCCGTCTGATAAAGTGGAATTCAAATCAACCCTAATCAGAAAAGATGGAGAAACCCGCTGCACATCAAATGAACAAAGTCACCAAGAACATATAAAAATTCAGATACTTAGGCACCAGATGTTCAGCCACACCGCTTTATAGAATGGATACTGAAAGTCATGGAAGGTTAAAGGGACCTTGACACAAGGACAGTGGTTATGTTAGTACCAGTTCCCAGCCTTTGATGAGCCTTCTAGACTAGAAGTTAAGAGACTTTACAACTCTGCTACAATATAGATTAATTGGATTTAACAGATAGCTACAAAATATCCCATCCAGCAGACACAGTACATACTCTCCTCAGCAGCCCACAGAACCATCTCCAAAGCTGGTCACATTATAGGCCACAAAGCAGGCATTAACAAATAAAAGAAACTGAAACAATCCCTTCTGATTTATCAGATCATAGTAGAATAATGGATCTAGAAATCAGCATCAAGAGAAATCCCAAAATAATGGATTTAGAAATCAGCATCAAGAGAAACCCCAAAATCTAGGAAACTGGAAAGATACAATTTTGAATGAACTGTGGGTCACTGAAGAACTTAGGAAGTAAACTGTAAAATTCCAAAAATAAAATAAAAATGAAAGCACAACCTACCAGAACTTCTTGGATATAACTAAGGTAGTTGTAAGAAGAAAGGTTACAGATGTAAGGAATTATGTTAAAATCTAGAGCGCTCTCCAATAACTTAATAAGTCTATCTCAAGATTCTAGAAAAGCAAAGAAAGCCAAACACAAATCAGCAAATGGCAATAAATAATAAATGTAAGTACATATATTGATGAAATGGAAATGACATAGACTGTACATTAGACAGTTAAATGATAGATATGTAACAGAGAGACAGACAGATGACAGATTGATGATCAATAGATTGATAGATCTATGATAGACAGATGATAGATGGCAGATAGATAGAGAAAGACAGACAGACCAATGACAGATAACTGATAAAGTGGGGTGGGTGAAGTGAGATCTGACTGTTTTTATTTGTATTCCTTTTGGAGGTTTCCTTCATCTACATTGTTAGGCAGAATACGGAAGACTCATTTAAATGCCTTACATTTGAGCTTTTTGACCTACAAAGTTGCATGAAGGTATTTAAGGGCAAAGACACAGACTTTTGAAAGGAAATCAGAAGTGATTCTTGGTAGCAATTACCAACCTGGCTTTCTCTCATCAGAGACCTTCAGGAATTTAAGCAGTAAATGAGCTTTACACTCACCGCTCTCTTCTCTCTCTCAATGTCATAGTGAGTCCTTGGAACTGGCTCCCCACATCAGGTGACCCCCTTTGCTTCCCAGCAGCTGCGGCAGACACCACATCCCAGGTCCAGGTTCAGGAAAACTTCCTGGTGAGTGGAGTTCAAATGATATGTATTTCTAACAGAAATAAAATGTAGCTGTAGAGAGCCTCCATTAAGACTCTGGGTGGGATGGCTCAATGAGCCTTAGTTATCAGCGGCGGCAAACTTTGTGTGGCACTAATCACACAACACCAACTCTGTGATAAGGGCACTGCACTTACATTTGCACTTGTTCAACAACTCTGTGGGTAGAGACTATCATTGCCTCCTTATGGAGGAGATAACTGAGATCTGGGAAGGTTGAGGAACACACCAGCAAGACCCCCAAGATTCTAAAGCTCATTGCCCGCTGCACGATGCCAGCCCTCGGTTTACTGTGAACTTTGTACAAATGAGGCTTTACTTCTTATCTTAAAGGCTTCCTGTGCATTAAGGAACACTGACTATATGACCCCAGTAGGGGCTTTCATGTCCCACCTGAGACAGAGACATTACATATAATTTCTCTCTTTTTCCTTTTGG
>CABHPQ010161663.1:10535-39974 GCA_902168405.1 Peromyscus aztecus | reverse complement strand
TGTTGATTTTCTCGAAGAACCAGCTCTTTGTTTCATTGATTTTTTGTATTGTTCTCTTTGTTTCTATTTTATTGATTTCAGCTCTCACTTTGATTATTTCCTGGCGTCTATTCTTCCTGGGAGACTTTGCTTCTTCTTGTTCTAGAGCTTTCAGGTGTGCAGTTAAGTCACTAGTGTGAGATTTCTCCAACTTCTTTATGTGAGCAGTTAGTGCTATGAATTTCCCTCTTAGCACTGCTTTCATAGTGTCCCATAGGTTTGGGTATGTGGTGTCTTCATTTTCGTTGATCTCTAGGAAGTCTCTAATTTCTTTCTTTATTTCTTCCCTAACCCATTGGTGATTCAGTTGAGCATTATTTAGTTTCCATGAGATTGTAGGTTTTCTGTGGTTTTTGTTGTTGTTGAAATCTAACTTTAAACCTTGGTGGTCTGATAGAACACAGGAGGCTATTCCAATTGTTTTGTATCTGTTGAGATTTGCTTTGTGGCCAAGTATGTGGTCGATTTTGGAGAAGGTTCCATGGGGTGCTGAGAAGAAGGTATATTCTTTTTTGTTAGGATGGAATGTTCTGTAGATATCAATTAAGTCCATTTGGGTCATGACATCAGTTAAGTCCTTTATTTCTTTGTTAAGTTTCCATTTAGGAGATCTGTCCAGTGGTGAAAGTGGGGTGTTGAAGTCTCCCACTATTAATGTGTGGGGTTTTATATGTGGTTTAAGCTTTAGTAATGCTTCTTTTACATATGTGGGTGCCCTTGTGTTTGGGGCATAAATGTTCAGAATTGAAACTTCCTCTTGGTGGATCTTTCCTGTGATGAATATGTAATGCCCTTCTTGATCTCTTTTGATTGACTTTAGTTTGAAGTCTATTTTTTTGGATATCAGGATGGCTACACCCGCTTGTTTCTTACGTCCGTTTGATTGGAAAGTCTTTTCCCAGCCTTTTATTCTTAGGTAGTGTCTGTCTTTGTATTTAAGGTGTGTTTCTTGTATGCAACAGAATGATGGGTCCTGCTTTCGTATCCATTCTGTAAGCCTGTGTCTTTTTATAGGCGAATTAAGTCCATTGATATTAAGAGATATTAATGACCAGTGATTGTTCATTCCTGTTATTTTTGGTGGTAGTGTGTCTGTACTTCTTATCTTTGGGGTTTACTGCTGTGGGGTTATCTATTGCCTGTGTTTTCGAGGGTGTATCTGACTTCTTTGGGCTGGAATTTTCCTTCTAGTGCTTTCTGTAGGGCTGGGTTTGTGGATAAGTATTGTTTAAATCTGGCTTTGTCTTGGAATGTCTTGTTTACTCCGTCTATGTTGATTGAAAGTTTTGCTGGGTATATTAGTCTAGGCTGGCATCCATGGTCTCTTAGTGTCTGCATTACATCTGTCCATGTTCTTCTGGCTTTCAGAGTCTCCATTGAGAAATCGGGTGTTATTCTGATGGGTTTGCCTTTATAGGTCACTTGGCCTTTTTCCTTTGCTGCTCTTAATATTCTTTCTTTATTCTGTATGTTTAGTTGTTTAATTATTATGTGGCGAGGGGACTTTTTTTGGGGGTCTAGTCTGTTTGGTGTTCTATAGGCTTCTTGTATCTTCAATGGCATTTCCTTCTTTAAGTTGGGAAAGTTTTCTTCTATGATCTTGTTGAATATATTTTCTGCGCCTTTGAGTTGGTATTCTTCTCCTTCTTCTATCCCTATTATTCGCAGGTTTGGTCTTTTCATGGTGTCCCAGATTTCTTGGACATTTTGGGTCATGACTTTGTTGGCTTTAGTGTTTTCTTTGACTGAAGAATCTATTTCTTCTACCGTATCTTCAACGCCAGAGATCCTCTCTTCCATCTCTTGTATTCTGTTGGTTATACTTGCATCTGAAGTTCTTGATCGTTTACTTAGATTTTCTATTTCCTGCATTCCCTCTGTTTGTGTCTTCTTCATTTTTTCTATTTCCCTTTGCAGGTCTTGGACCTGTTTCATTGTTTTTTCATTGCTTTCTTTCAGTGCTTTATTGTTTTCTTTCAGTGCTTTATTGTTTTCTTTCAGGACTTTATTGTTTTCTTCTAGTTTAATTGTCCTTTCCTCTAGGTTTTTAACGCGTTCTTGCCAATTTTTTGTCTGTTCTTCTATATAGGCCTCTACCTTCTTCATGATGTTATTCATAAGGCTGTTTTCTTCTGCTTCTTCCAATTTTTGATGATCAGCTCTAGATGTTGGAGGAGGGCTAGGTTCTGGTGATGTTGTATTGCTCTTCATTTTGTTGTATGTACTTCTGCCTTGACGTCTGCCCATCTCCTTGTGTTCGATCTTGGTCTTATCAGCACCCTTGGTGGAGAGAGAGCTGACAGATTCGGGAAGTCTCTCTCTTTTGTCGAGATGGGACTCTCTTGTCCAAATGGGAAGTCCGAGGCAGGTTGGGAGCTCTTGTCCAGATGGGAAGGCCGAAGCAGGATGGGAGCTATTGTCCAGATGTGAAGTCCGAGGCAAGATGGCAGCTCTTTGTCCAGAAGGGAAGTCCTGGGCAGGATGGGAGCTTTGTCTAGAAGGGAAGTCCTGGGCAGGATGGGAGCTGGGGGCCGGTCTCTAAGTCTCAGGAAGTGGCGGGGGTCTCCGGGGATGATGGACTTGGGGGCAGGGCTTGGAGACTGCAGGGGATCTTTGTCTAGAAGGGAAGTCCTGGGCAGGATGGGAGCTGGGGGCCGGTCTCTCAGTCTCAGGAAGTGGCGGGGGTCTCCGGGGATGATGGACTTTGGGGCAGGGCTTGGAGACTGCAGGGGATCTTGGAGCAGGGGGGCCTTCTGGGTAGGGGTGGGGTGTAGGAGGAAGCCTGCCCCCGGCCAGAAGTTGGGGCCAAGGTGGGCAGGTCTTCCCAGGTCACCTGAAGCTCTTTAACACAGGGAGCACTCGCCTTCGAGATGGCGGAAAGCAGTAACCAGCGCCACCTGTAAGGTGTGGCTGCACGCAGCTCCCTACACTGACCCATAGATGATACCTAGAAAGTGCACACACAGACCAATGTCTTCTCAGAATTGGAGATAAGACTTTTGTCACAGTTCTTTCATGTTGATTCTAGAGTCTATAGCTTCTGAAGGTACATGCAGGCCACTGCTACTTTAATGGTCTCTGTGTCCTCTGAATCTAGGAATGCTCAAGGGTGTCAACTCTCTTCTAAGCAAGAAGTCAAGTGATTAAAGAGCCAAATGTTTTGTAAGATTTGGAACCACACCAATGCATGTTTCAATTCTTTCATCTCACCATTAAAGGCTGAGGTTCTGGGTTTCATGTGGGATTGCATTTACAAAAGATGTTTCCTATCTGTTTTAAAGTGAGAATGGTTGGAGTTTGGATCTAAGGAAATCTTTCAGCCAGTTTCCAGCTTTATTTCTCAGAGGACAATGACTTATACGTAGACATTTGTTTAGTTCACTTATATTAAAAATGAAAAGTCAGTGACCTGCTCTTCTGTCGGTTAGTTGACATCATTCCTTGCTCCTGTGAGTTTTCATTTTAAGTTGTTACCATCTAGAGTCAGTGTATTTGGTTGTTCTGGTTAAGTAGGGAGTACTGTTTATGGCACCAAGGGTTGAATGTGTAATTATTTCTATCTGGGTTAATTTTCAAGTGGAACCCATGATATGGCGACCTTTGGGTTAACGTTAGACATTGTTATTATATCACCTACATAAGGAACTCCAGGTTTTTTAAATTATATAGGTAAAATACCTATGAAGAATAAAAATAATGTATCCTGAATTTCAATAAAAGCGGGTGTCTAGTGTATGATCCTAATGTAACGTGCTAAATACTGAAAAATGTATTTTTTAAAATTAAAGTAACGGTGTAGACAAATGTTATATCTGTCTGGCATATGAATAAAAAGAGGTTGAAAGAGTTAGATGGTTGCTTGAGTTCAGAAATTTAAACAGTGAATGGGAAATTTTCCCATCTGTCATTCCCAAACCAAGTCCATAACCCTTGTTATCTTTCATGTAGGTAATTATACCATTTAAAAGCCCCTATATCTCTAAGTCAACTAAAGAAAAACTAATTTAAAACCAAGCTAATCTCCTTTTATTGCATTAGATTTGATCAATATTCTAGCAGAGGGAGTGTGGTTATAAGACTCATAGGCTCTTATGTCCTGAACTTCCTTTCCCTGATGTTGTATGACACTAAGAAGGTAAGCAGTAAGAGTAGAGGGAGCCTCTCAACATTTATTTCCATTTTTCTCCTCTCCATATTCCTAAGTCTATCTCCCTAATACTCCAACAGTTCTTGGACTGTGTCAAAAACTAAAGTCCATTAATCCCACATTTACACTATTAAAAATAATAATTTCCTGTGGCTGGAGAGATGGCTCAATGTTCAGGAGCACTTGCTGCTCTTTTAAGGACCAGGTTTGGTTCCTAACATGTGGTAGTTGACAATCTTCTGTAGCTTCAGTTCTGAAGTATCTCATACCCTTGCTGGAATCCATAGGCACTACATGCTTTTGGGGTACAAATGTACATGTAGGCAGAACACTCATGCACATAAAATAAATAAGTATTCAAAAATAAGATCAATTCCTTCTTTCCATATTAAATTATGTAGGTTGTTTGTTCATTATATCAATATGCAGTCCTTTCCAGCTCCATTGAATTTTGTACTTGCAAACATGGCTCAGTTGAATTATTAGTTTTGTTCAAATATCTGTTTGTTTGGTACTAGCTGGAGAGTATTACACAATCATCATCACTTTGTTTCTTTAAATATACCACTGTCAGTGTTCCGTCATTCAATCAAGCTCACCCTCTTACGTGGTAATATCTTGCTTCTATGTTTTACTAAACTCTACAATGCTTCTAACACTTCAGCCCTTCTCCTAAAAGTAACCGGTTCATGTTCACTATCATTGAATGATTGATATTATTGATGGAGGAAGATATTTGTTGACCATTCTTGCAGTTTATATTGCAGTTAGATTTTGAATGGTATATTTGAATACCATTCAAAACATTAAAACGAAAACTTAGAAAGTACATTCTTTTTTGATTTCTAAGTATGATTTTTCTTTACCTTTTATTTAAATTTCTAGTTTTCCATCTCATAATTCATTTATAATTGCTTATCACCTTTATTACCCTGCAAATTTGCTTTTGTTATTGTGATAATTGCTCAGAGCTTAAGTCAATTTTTATCAAGCTGTTAACATTGTCCTTCAGGCAAGTAAAAACTAAAATGTTATTTTCATCATATTATCTTAACTGAGGATGGATCCTGTATAACAGTTCCCATTACATGCCTGTAACAGACACTCATCATACTAGGTAGATTCTTTATACCTAGGATTATAGTGTTCAAACTCAGGACCTACTGACTGAGCTATTTCATTAACCTTGTGTTAGTTTTTTGAATGCCAGTACATCTTGATTAATAATCCTTTCAGTCTTCTGCTATAGTCAGTTGGGAGGTTTGATTTTGAAGAGTTATAAAGGACACTGTCTTGTAGACTTCGCTTTTGTTGCTGTGATTTTTTCATTTATTCCTTAGAGAGAAGATAATGCTGAGTGTAGAGAGAGCACTGCTTTTTGATGTCTACAATTAGTAGAAGTAATATTTTAAACAAACTTTAGGAAGTAGGATTTTTACCCCTACACTGACTCATTCATGCATTGAAATGATAACAAAGGTGGTAATGTGTAAGTTGGTGATCATTTTCTAAAGTATAATTTATTCCATCATTTCTATTCCATGGTAATAAGAACATAATTTATGCCAGGCGGTGGTAGTGCACACCTTAAGTGCCAGCACTTGGGAGGCAGAGCCAGGCAGATCTCTGTGAGATCCAGAGATCCGGAGCAAGATCCAGGACAGACACCAAAACTACACAGAGAAAGGCTGTCTCAACAAACCAAAAAAAAGAAAGAAAGAAAGAAAGAAAGAAAGAAAGAAAGAAAGAAAGAAAGAAAGAAAGAAAGAAAAGAATATAATTTGGACAAAGTTAGGGAGTGTTTTAATTTATTTTTAACTTCAATATATTCTTTTCTATTTAGTTCTATGATTTCAGGTTGCTCCTCTAAAAAATTATCAGAGTCCATACTCAGAAGAACCCAGAACACCATGACAGAAGAAAGGGCTTTCAGCATTGTAGGGTTCTAATTTTCCATCCAGATCTCCCTTGAAGACAGAATAATTATGTCTCAGCACAAGTTCCAAAATATCCCTCAGTGAAATAATATGTCAAACTCACAGGTAGGCAACATATTCTTTTATCTTTGTGGTTAATATGCTGTAATGTGACACAAAATTTGAGAATGCCTTCATGAATTTCCATTTACAGATGCACTTTGCTTTAAAAAATTGTTCCATTTTATATTGTGTTCCATTTCTATTTTATGATGTTTGCAATATGACAATTGATAAAACAACATTTTTCCTTTTGCAAATCATACTTATGAAGCATTGATACCTTATTTCAAGAAACCATTATAATACACAAAGGTGAATTATAGCAACAAAATATTTCTTTGTTTATGTTACACAGAGACATATATATATATATATATATCATGCCATGAAACTTTAAAGACATGAAAATAAATGCAATTTAATAGATAAATAAGCATAGTGTAGCTTATGATGATTCAGTAGTAACAGGAAAACATTATTTATGTCATTTTTATTTAGAACTTAGATTTGTTAGAAATAGGTGATGTTGACATAGAAAATGACAAGTAAATCTTGGTACAGAAAATAACAGAGTTATTTAAGAAAACAAATATCAAACTTTTAAAGAAAATTTGATGTACTGTTATATCAAATATGAATAAGGAGACAAAGTCTTCTATTACTGTAGAAGCTTCTTATCTCAGTGAAGACTTTGATGGCTAAGGCTTGAACAGCCCTCCTTGATACCTGAGTGTCATCTATAACAATTTAATACATAGCTACTGCTTTGTCATATTCTGATTGGTCATTCTTTTCCTTGCTATACTTTTGTTTAATCTTAGCTGATATTCTTCCAATCAATTTTAAAAGCTTAACTGTATGTACTTGAAGTGGCCTATTTCACCTAGAAGATTGAATTTGAATACAGATGGTGCCTTGATATATATATATATATATATATATATATATATATGTGTGTGTGTGTGTGTGTGTGTGTGTGTGTGTGTGTGTGTGTGTATACATATACATATATGAAGCTCTGTGTCAAATAATGCATCTTGAGCAGCCTAAATAGGGATTACAGTTTTCCAAAATAATTTATCAGAAGTTGTGTGGCCACCTCAACAATAGCCTTAATATCTTAATATTAACAAGGATATTAAGTAAAAGAAAATGTCCACACATTTATTACCATTTTCTTTGTCAAGTTTTCCCCTTTGCTATATTCCATAACTATCTCCATGAATTCTAGATGATATATTTTTGAAAAGAAATTACTTCTTTAGTATAAAATCTAATTTACTGTGACAAGTCAGATTCATAATCTTTGTAATGTAATCCAATTAAGATGAGAGAATGAAATTTAATTAAGCCACAATGAAATAAGACAGTATTTGCCAACAAGGTAGTTTGGAATTGAAACCAGTGGACTTAATAGACATTCATGTCATATTCATAGAAATTCAATAAAGCTGTATTGATTTAACCATTACATAGAATAATCATAACAATTCCATTTTTTATGTCAAAAGGCATATATACACCATTATTGCAAATCTGCCTCTTTTATTCATGATGAGAGAAACTGTATTGTATATTACAGTGTGTCTGAGATATTGTAGCTGGAGTTTTTCTGATCTCACCTGGTCTGCAGCCGCTCAGACCCAATTAAACACACAGAAGCTTATATTAATTAAAACTGCTCAGCCATTAGCTCAGGCTTACTACTGACTAGCTCTTACACTTACACTCAGCCCATTTCGGTTAATCTATATGTCACCGCGTGTTCCGTGGCTTTACCTATGTGCCATTACATGCTGCTCCCTGGGCGGCAGGCTGGTGTCTCCTCACTCTGCTCTTCCTCTCCCCAGCGTTCCCTTAGTCTGCTACCCTGCCTATAATTCCTCCCTGGCTACTAGCCAATTGGGGTTTTATTAAACCAGTGTACAAAAGCACTATCCCACAGCAAGATATTTTTGAACTGATCAGAAAAAAAGGATATCACCACATGGTGACAGACAAATGCAATGCAGTTTTTTTTTCTTTTTTTCTTTTTTTTGGATCATGTATCCAGAGGTTTTGTGCATCAAAAGGAGTATCTGCAAGCATGAGGTCTTCTAGACACTAGGTTGTGGCATGATATTACTAAGTTTCATAATACCACACCAAAACATCCACAGCAATGGACATACAAAGTGAAAAGGGGGTGTGTAGCTAGTATAACTTTCAGTCTGATTGATTGTCTCCCCTCTGATCTACTCAAATGTTGGTGTATAAAAGCAATAGTGGAGGACCTCAGCAAACCATTCATCTCATAATCCAGGAAGATGAGAGAATGAGCAAGCCAAACATTATAAGCCTGTCCAAGGTAATGCCCATAATGACTCAAGCGCCCCCACCCCCCAGTAACCTCTCAAAGTTGTGCTTGGTCCTTTCAAGACTAGCACCATGAAGAGAGAGACTTCAGCAAATAGATCTTTGTGAACACTCATGCAAATTACAACATGTCTATTACCCACTAGAGATGAGGTTAGGAGGAATCCGAGAAAGAGAAATTAAACACATTGCTGTGTCACTCAGCAGCGTGGCGGGAGTCTGTGCCTCAGAGTGCTCTGAATAGCAGCAGCGACTTTGAGCCTTTATAAGCCTGTGGTTTATTTTATCTATGGGTAGCAGATGTTGGGTACAGCTTCACAGTGTGCTCAAAGTAAGCAGACTCTAAATGAGTAAAAATCTGCTTATTTTGGCTCTGGTTAAAACACTGTATATGTAAGAATTTATATTTGGTGCCAGCAGGCTTTTGAGTTTACAGGTTTTGGCATGCTGTTAAGAACAAAGCAGCATAGAGGGGCACATTTAACTTGTTCTTGTAACACACTGTAACACCATCTCCTTTCTTCCATATATCTTGATTGTGTGAGCAATGTGTGAGAGAAATATATACTTATGTTTATAGCTAATCTACATATCTCTATTAACATTCTTCAGAGACAAAACCCATTAGATATAAAGATCTATCCACCATTCAATATATCTTATCTGTCTGTCTGTCTAGCTACCTACCTACCTACCTATCTATCTATCTATCTATCTATCTGTCTGTCTGTCTGTCTGTCTGTCTATCTATCATCTAAGTTCTATCCTTCATCTATCATCTGTCACCCTACTCATAATCTATCTATAATTTACCATTCATATATCTGTCAATCTATCTAACTACCCCCTATTACCTATCTCTCTTCCTTCTGTGAATCATTTATTTTGGGGTTTGGTTTACACAGCTGTGGAAGATAAGACAATCTGGATCTTTCTTTTAAAAACGGAACATCCAGTTTGAATTCAGACAGAGTCTGGGGGCTTGATAATCAGGGGGACTTACAGAAAATTTTAATCAGAGGACTTGTGATGAATGGACACAACTAGTGAGGAAATAGGAAAATTGTTGTTATATGTTATAACTGTATTGTAGTATATTTTATAACAGACAATATTGAATTTAGTTTCACAATTCTGGTGTATTTTTCTCCCATGATGTGCACATTAATGAGAAATTCAAAACCAAATTATAAAACTGACACAAAAACAAGTATTTTCATTGTAGGTTAAAAGCAAAAACCAACCACTTCTCATTTAAACTTTAAGAAAACCTGTTTCTTCTATATTTTTTGAAGTATAATTTGAAATAAAATATGCTTTATCTTAAGTGCTTTCTAGAATGAGAATTAATCCATGCAAATTATAATTTTATAACAAAGTTTTAAAAATCACTTCTAGTTAACAATTTAATCCTTCATGAAAGTACCAAAGTACATAAGCATTAATAAACACTATAAATTACTCCAAATGTCATGATTTTGGAAACTATGGTTTTTAAATAGTGTATCTTAACTTTAAAACTTCGTTTTTAAAATGTGTACTCTATCCATAACTAATTTGATTAATGTATCTACTCTATCTTGGATATCTAGCATTTCAGTTTAAGGCCTATTTTAGAGTTTTATGTGAGTGGTCACACGTGACTTCTAGCAATTTAGAGGCAGAAGGTTAATACTATGGTTCTTGGCTAGCATAGGCTACATAGTAAAACTATGTCTTAAAGCAAGGGCAACAACAACAACAATAATATGAATAAAAAGGAAAGGGCAATTTTAGTGAAAAGTTAACTCACCAGATAATTAAAGAAAGTTTAATGGATGTGCCATGTGTCACCTTTACAACCTTCAGCTGCAGCAGGGTATTTGTCCTGCTTGATATTAAGACATACATTTCTCTCTAACTCTATCATTGCTTTGTTGTTTTATGCTTTCCAGTTTTAAATGGTTTGCTTCTATATTCTGCACCAAACTACTTTTATAACACAAAATTCCAATTTCAAAACTCCTTTAAGCCATTACACATTTTTAGAAAGCTAGCTATTTCAAGGGACAGGAGACATCAATGGGACCAGTGGATCAGAGTTACTATTCTTGGAGAAGAGTGAATTCATTCCCAGCACTGACATCAGAGGCTCACATCTACTTGAAACTCCAGCTCTAAGAAATTTGATATTTTCAGACCTCTGTGGGTTCCTGCTTTGACAGATACACAGTCACATACAGACGTGTGTATGTGTCTATATGCATATAATTAAAATATTACAATAATGAAATATATTTTCACCATGCCGTTCTTTTGCTCAATGGGATTTTTATTCTGCTGATTATTACAAATCTCCATACGTCCCAACTCTCAAGTGCTTTTTTGTGAATATGTTGTTACTTTCAATGAGATGTCTGTTTAAGAGCTTTTCAATGAGGTTTCATAGAGAAACAAATATCACAGGCTACTACCAATGCTATTAGCTACCCTTGAAAACTTGACAAGGATATTGATGAAGACACCACATACTTGAATCATTGAACTTGGAGAAATGAATCTCGTATTGGCTTCAAAAATTCATTCCCACTGGCTAGCCTCCATAGGGCTGGAGAGTGCTATACATGATATCAGTGGAGAAAATTAATCATCAGTTTTACCCAGTCATGAACCCTGTGTACTATACAATAATACATACAACAAAATAAAGAGCAATACAGCATCATCAGAACCCAGCCCTCCTCCAACAGCCAGACCTGAATATCACAAAATGGAAGAAGCAGAAGAAAGCAACCCTAAGAATAACATCATGAAGATGCTAGAGGCTTATAAAGAAGAAATCAAAAATGAAATTGAGGAAAAGACAAATGAAAAATGGGAAGAACGCTATAAAAAATAGAGGAAAAGACAAATAAAGCAGAAGAAAACAATGAATCCCTGAGAGAATCTCATTACTAGATTCTTAGGGTTTTATTTCTTCTCCAACATGCACTGACTCTCTATACATCTGAGCTAAGCAGTTTGATTTTTGAAGAAAAGTTTCATCTAGTTTCTCCAGGTGGACTATCACACATTTAGAGTCTGAATGTGTATAAACTTTTATTTCTGTTTAGCTACCTTTATTTGATAGATATTTATACTTCTATTTATGTTCTTTATTTCATTTATTGAAAAATAAATGCTAACTTTTCAGTCAAAAGCAGATATGATTTGGGTTCTGTGAGTTCAAGATGATTATGAAGTGTGGTATTTCTCAGTCATTTTATATGTGAAGTGAGAAAATTACAGCAATCAATGCAAGATATAACTCTGAAGACTAAATATACTCATGCCTGTTATATGGTAAGCACTTCATGGTCATTGACTGCTGTCACTAAGAATCATGGTTAAAGTCCAGAAGAATACTTCAACACAAAGATTTTACTTTTAGCATTTTAAAAAGCATTCTATAAATTACCGCTTGTATTAAAGAATATTTGTACAATTTTAAAATGATGAATCTCATGAACTAGGAGACTGAATACTGTAAAAGAAACACAAATGTGCTAGCAAACAGAGCTTTCACATTCATGTGATGCTTCTCAAAAATGACGTTAAAATTCAGATTCAACATCTATGTTTCTAAGTTTTCCTGCATATTTTCAGAATTTGAGTCGATTCCTGCTTCTGCTACTGACATCTGGTCATGGTTTTTATGTGTCTGTGGTGGGCAGAAGGAGAGACAGAAGGAGGAAGATTGAAGTTGGGGTTGGTATATATTGTATATATTGTGTATTATATACATTGTATAATATATACACACATGTATATATATGTATATGTGTATATATAGCCTCCCAGCTGGAGGCTATTACAATTACTCAAAATTTAACATGTTCATTGTCTTCATTTAGCACCTTACACTTTAGCATAACTCTAATGATGTCTATTTGTATAGACAAAGTCTTTGTGGATTATTATGCTCTGATAAAAATGTTTAAAATTTTGTGAGCATTATTAGCAGCTTTCATCATTGTTTCAGCTACTTGACATCATCCACTTAAAAATAACAAGGATTACTTTGGCTCATGTGTTTAGCAGGTCCAGTTCATTCTAGAGTGGTCCTTTTGATTTGTCTTTGCTGATGTAGAACTCTATGATAGAGTCCATAGTGGAGACAGACTTAGGCGTCCTTTGGAGGAAACATCCTTATTGACTTGAATAAAGTCAATAAGGTTCTACTTATTGGTTCTACTTACCACTCTATGAGAATGCCAGGCTGGGGCCAACCAAGTCTTTAATACATGCTGCTTAGGGAATATTCCAGATCCAAACTACAGCACAAGAACTGTTCAAGATTTGGCTTAGAGTTGTACTTTTGCCGAACTCCTGGCTAATTAAACAAGAAATTGTACAACATTCACTCAGTTTTCTTATTTCTTTAGTTTATTGGGCTATGAAGTCTTTATACTTTTAGTTTTTTTTAAATTAATTCTTGGAGAATTTTATACAATGGTTTTGATCATATTCACACCCTCAACTCCCAGATCCATCCCCCCTTCCTTATTCACCCAAATTTACTTCTTCTTTTTAATATGTTTGTGTTTTTTGTTTTTTTTTTTTTAATCCATCAAATCCAAGTTGTGCTGAGTATAAGCTCTTGGAAGTTTGGCTTTCCACTGGAGGGTAGTTGGCTTACCAGGTGCTACATTCTTAAGGGAAACTTACTCTCACTCTTCCAGAAGCATTCAGTTGCCAATGGCCCCTTAGCTGACATGAGAAATCCATGCTCATCTCCTCTCATATTGAGTTTGGTATGGCTTAAGACTGCACTGATGCTATACATGCTGTCACAACTAATATTATGCCATATACACAGCCATTAATTAAAGTGTGTCCAGAATACAATTTCCTTGTAGTCTTCTACCACTGCTGACACTTGCACTCCTTTTAGAGCCTCTTTCAAAATGATCTCGGAGCCATGGGAGGGGTTTGTATAATGTAGATGACCCATTAGGACTGAGTATTCCATAGGCCCTTATTCTTTACACATTGGGCAGTTGTGGGTATTTTTGTTAATCATCATCTATTTCAAATGGAAGCTTCTTAGATGAAGGTTTCCAAGACACACTGGGGCCTATGGCCTGTGAAGCCATATATATATATATATATATATATATATATATCATGATATTGGAAGTACAGTAGGATTATCTGTATATATCACCCCTTGAATGATGAAAATGATTCAATGAGTGTTGCTTCCCCAACTACAGTGGAATAATTAGCATTTTGTGTGTGTGTGTGTGTGTGTGTGTGTGTGTGTGTGTCTGTGTGTACTTCCATAAAGAAAATCGTGTTCTTGAGAATATAGAAAGAATATGGTTCATGAAATATCAGACTGTTTCCCTATCCAGACATTTCACTAAATTAGCAGAGATGACTAGGTGCTCAAATAAAACCTCAATTGGTATTTCTCCATCCTTTCATAACAGTGTAAACTTCCTTCCTAGAGTAGAAACCAAGAGTAAGACCCAGAAACAAACTTTTGAAAGAACTGCCAAAATAGGTAACAACAATACAAAATTCCCAGAATACATCCCTCTTTCTTGATGATGCTTCTAATGCAGCATTAATGAAATTCACTGGGAGTAAAATTTCTAATACTATGTAGTTGCAGACTATGGTAGTTTGGAAAGGATAAAACAATTGTGCAAAAGATTAATTCACTGAAAGGAGGAAATAAAGGAATATCTCTTTTATTTGCAGTGAAGGGAAAAAGCCAAAAAGTACAAATTTTGTTCAACTGCCATTGCATCCTAAGTTAATATTAGGAGTGGATGAAAAAGAAGCAAGTCGTTATAATTTATTGCTCATTAATGAAAGCAAATCACACAGCAGGAGAGAACTTATTGGTGAGAAGCAAGAACCGTTATCCTCTATCCCTAGAAGATAAAATAAAAATCTACTTTTCTTTCTCTATTTCCTCCATTATTTTTCTTTTCTTTTTTCCTCCCTCTTCCCCTTCTGCCTTTTCTTACTTCCTATTTTCCTCTTAGAAACATATAAAACAAAATTTAAAAAAAATAAAGCACATGATTGAATGTGCAGTAATAGGTCAATAGAAATCCATAAGCCTGCTATTTTTTAAACCAAGAAGTAACAGTTTAATTTTAAAATATTCTGATATAAAAGCATAAAATATTTCTGAACTAAAGAAATAAATGGAGCCTATTTTAAGGTGAGGAATGTATGAAGAGAATTAGAAATTTCTTCTAATGGAAAAATGGAAGGGGGGTGCCATTGCTTGAATGAGTTGTCCCCCATAGTCTACAGCCTTTGATCAATCGATCCTCAGATGGTGATACTTTGGGGGGAGAATTAGGAGGTGTTGATTTGTTGGAGGAAGCATGCAACTGGAGATGGGCTTTGGGAGTTTCATGACTCACATCACTCCCAGTTGGTTCCCTCAGCTTTGTCATTGTGCTGCAAGATGGGGGCTCTCAGCTCACTCCTCCAGCTGCCATGCCTGCCAGGTACCCAGCATGACAGACTCTTACCCTTTTGGAAGCATATACCCAAACAAATTCTCCCTTCCGTATGTTGCATTTATTGGTGATGTTTCGTCACTGTAATAGGAAAGTAACTAATGCATGAGGGGACAAGAAAGAAGAAATGAAACCATGATGAAATAACAAATAAAACAGCAGAAAAAAAATATATAGTAACCACACAGGACCCCTCTGTTTTCAATATAGCTTTTAAGTGAGAGCCATTCCAGTTGGAGGCAGGGCTACTGTATTTATACTGTACATGCCTCAATCTGTGTTTAAAGGATGCCATCAAGTCAGGAGGAGGCAAATGCTCAGTCCCTCTGGTTTTCCAAAGAGAGAGAAAATAAGTCTGGAAGTCTGGATAGAAGTCTGACAGAAAGACCCCTGTGCTCATGGCTGTAAATGAAGCCCTGGACATTGGTATGCCTGAAAAAGAGAAAAGCATTTTAAATAACAATGCACATTTCCTATAGCCCACATCTTTAGACTGAGGAGACAAAGAGAGCTCAAAGAAATCTTGATCTTATCTAGGATGGCAAACAACAGGACACATAATAGTTTTCTCTTTGACTCAAAAGATAAATGAGAATTATCTGGTCTTTAATCATAAAAGCCCAAATCCTATTAGTAAAAACAACAGTCAATCATAGATCAAGGTATTTAGTATACAAATAATTAATCCATTTTATAAGATAATTTCCAAGGTCAATAAAGCTTTGGGGAAGGTTGTGTAGGTTTTATTTTCAGTAAAATTATTAATTTGAAGTTTGTATTAATAAAATTTGATGGCTGAAATCTGGTCAACTAGAACTCCATTAAAAATAAAAAATGGCAATAATAGGTACATGTTAATTTTAGAGATATTATAAAATGATAATGAGTATGTCAACTAATAATGTATGTAAAATAATAAATGCATTCTCAAAGGTCAAGTTGTAAATAGTAGCTGTCTGTCAGCAATAGTGTAGCTTACACTGGGGAGGAAGAAGGAAAACATTATCCTTGTCTATTGTACTATTATGTGTGTTTTAAGACAGGCATGAATTATTTAATCAAGTAAAATATATAGACACATTTCTTCAAAGTAATCTACATTATTATGGTGTGATAGCATTATATATGAGTCCAAAATACTTGGGATATATTTTTCAAAAAGCACAATTCCTAACTTATTTTTTATAATTTTGGGAAATCTGTGTTTGCATGATTAATCAAGAAAATCTGATGTCTTCTCAAAATAATGTTTCTGATGGAGATCAATTTCTTATTCTCAAAGGACTCCATGTCATGAAATTTTTTTATTAATCCTTCTTCCCAAAATATATTTTTTTAATTTCCAGGTTGAAAAATATAATATGTATCATGTATACCTTTCAATAGAGTTATGTACAGAATGTGAATTCAAAATTTAAGAAGCATCGCACATCAATGTCTCTCAAGCTTTTCTCATTCACTCTTTAACAAAAATATATCTGTAGTCTTAATAAACTTTGTCTTTACATAGAGAAGTTATACCTCACTAAAAATGTACCAATGTCCATTTAATAAAACAGCTGTCATTTAAATACCTGCTATGAAAACAGTTTTGATATTAACATATTCAACATACTATGATAAATATGCATCCAAAGCAAATAAAGGTGATTCTATGAAGCACCCCATTTGAAGTTTACAACATATCAGCTATAAGTACTTGAATAGTTGGTCAACAGCTAGCATAGGTAGAGTTGTGAAATTAAGTAATCATAGATGATTCATTCCTATTTACACACAGGGGTGAATGGAACAACAGATGTTAAAATTATTAAGAGTATTGAGAAAATGTCAGAATTCTGGCCTTTATTTGGTTTGGATAGAGATTGTGAGCTCGGATGTTATCTGAACCCTGTCAGAACTAACGTAAGCAAAATGTTCAGCTCTGGTTCATAGACAGTGCGTTGACCCTCTCTGTGGACTCATTTCATTCCTCAAAATTTTTTCTTAATGCTTGACATTTATTTTCAAAGTAATTTTCAGAAACTGTTTGTGGAAACTTAGAAGTTTTGCTATTTATGAGTGGATAGTACAACTGAAAATGAAGCTTCAAGGGAAAGAAACTTGGATCATTAAATTTGATAATATGATTTCTATCACACACAGAAAAATACAGAACATGAGTAAAAATAGTTTTCAAAAACAGTTACAAATGTCAATATTTACAAGACCTAAAAATTTGTTTTCATATTTTAATGTAAGTCAAATTGAAATTAATGATTCCTTCAACTACTTTCTAGACCAATTATTTTTTTATTTAAAATATTTTATGAAATTTATTATGTTCCTTCATTTTATTAATTACTACTTAGTTTATTATGTTTTTCTTGTGAATCATTTGAGTACATTATAATCATCCAGGATGGTTTCACTTTGAACTCTTTCTTTAAAATTGACTATGTCAGATAGTACTGCTTTATGTGATCAATGTTATTTAATTTCCTCAATAACTATTTCTTTCGTATCTGTTCTTTCTTTAGAAATTTCCTGGAACCGAGATCTATGTATATATGGTTACCTCTATTAACTTTCTTTTAACTGTAATGATTACCTGTTGTAATAAAATATGAAAGGCTGGCATTGTGGACCCCATATGATAGTGCCAGCACTAGGGATACTGAGGCAAGGTATCACAAGCTAGATGTCATATTATACTCCAGAATGAGAACCTGTTGGGTGAGGAAGAGAGATTTTATTTTGGCTCATAATTCATTTGCGGGGAGGCTTATTGTGAGCAACATAGCATGGCAGGAATGTAAGGCAAATCTACTGGCTGAGACATATTGAAAAGAAAAATGAGTAGATGAGTCTCAGTTTCCTCTAGAGGACATGTTCCAGTGACCTAAAAATCTTAGCCCCTTTTCTTTTTTTTCTTTTTTCTTTTTTTTTAATTAATTTAATTGTACATATCAGCCATGGACTCCCCCGTTCTCCCTCCTCCCACCGCTCTCCCGCTCTCCCCCCAATCCACCCCCTGATGCCCAACTCCTCCAAGGCAAGATCTCCTCTGGGGATTCAGCTCAGCCTGGTAGATTCAGTCCAGGCAGGTCCAGTCCCCTCCTCCCTTCACTTAGGCTGAGCAAAGTGTCCCAGCATAGGCCCTAGGTTCCAAAAACCCATGCACTAAGGACAGGTCCCGGTCCCACTGCCTGGGGGCCTCCTAAATAGTTCAAGCTAATTGAGTGTCTCACTTATCCAGAGGGCCTGATCCAGTTCCATGGGGGCTCCTCAGCTATTGGTTGTTATTCCTTTATTCAAGCTTCTGTGGACATGGTGTCTCTTCCCAGCAATTGAAACCCTAACTATGACAAGTAGGATTGCAGCTATTCTGAGGCCATTCGTATATATAACAAGACACACTAGCTGCATGTTCAGAATCAGGTAATTTTGTAGTTGATGAGACTGGATGCCTCAGCACTCTCTATCTTTCACTGAAGACTCAGAATATTCCTGGACATTTGCTGATAGTTAGTGCATGTAGGAAGGCTGAGGAAGGTGGGGTCTGAGGCCAGTGGAGGATATTGACAGTTGTGGATGTGTTGATGGCAGCAGCATCGGCTGCAGCAGTATAGAGCACTTGCTCAAGTGGAAGTGAGTGTGAGAGAACAAGAACCCTCTTTTCTTTGGAAGGTTTTACCCACTCTGTCTGGGAGCAGCTGTTTCTCCTCATCAGTCCTCTCCAAATGCTCTTAGAGACAAGCCCACAGGTGTATCTTCTAGGTGTTTCGAGATTCATCAAGTTAACCAACAAGATTAGTCATCACATTCTGTTGATTATGAATGTACAGCTTCACCTTAGAGCGCTGTAATGAATGTCTATCCTAACTTGTAACTCAGCGTTTTTCCAAATAAATGATGAAATTGCCTTTTTATCCAACGTCTCATACAACATAAATATTCATTTATTCTTTTTTTTTCTTTTACTTTATTTCAAGGAGGCCTGAGCAGGTGGTCTGCTGCATAGCTGGAGATGAGACTTGGGGACTGGATTTGGAGGAGCACAGGGAGAGTTGAAGATCTGCAGTTAGCCTACCGACTTCCCTGGTGGCAGTGAATTATTCATTTTCAATGATTGGTTCTGTCACTTTCATAACATGTTAAGCCTTATATTTACTCTGATGCACTTTTCATTGATCTCTGTGTATTTTTTCTTCTAACAGGACACTGATCTATCTACCTAATGGAATTGTATAATCCATTTTCAGCCATTACTAAACAAGTTTCTCCATGTCATTCTTCATTTAATTTATTTCTCACTTTTTTATTTTTATTTATTTTGGTTCTTCAAGACCAAAATTTCTCTGTGTAGCTTTTGGAGCTTGTCCTGGAACTCACTTTGTAGACCAGGCTGACCTCAAACTCACAGAGATTCACCTCCCTCTGCCTCCCGAGTGCTGGGATTAAAGGTGTGCACCACCACCACCGGCCCACTTCTCACATACTTTGAATGACCTTCAGAACTAATTTTGGATATTAAAAATTATGTTTACACAGAAATTTAGAATAAATTATCACCTGTATACAATTTGTTGAAAATTTTGTCAGTTGGGAAATGTCTTTAAGTATGTCCTTGCATGTTCATTTTGTTTCTTAGGATGATTCCTCTATTTTATAGCAACTTCAGTAAAGCTTTCATAGTATACAGACTTAATTTACTTGGGAATATAAAGGAAACATAAACTACTCTTCTCTCTCTCACTTCCTCCCCCTCTCCCTCTGTCTATCTCTGTCTTTGTTTCTCTGTCTCTCTCTCTCTGTCTTTCTATCTCTCTGTCTTCTCTTTCTCTCCCCCCCCCCCCCCCCCGTGATGAAGAGAAAGAAGTTATGTTCTGTTTGTCTGTTTGTGAGTGGTGTGTGGGGGTATGTGAGCATGTGCCATGATGTATGTATGTTTGTAGCACATTAGTATATTTATGGAGATCATGACTTTGCATGCTTGTGCCCGTCATCACATTGATGATAAAATATAATAATGACAAAGATCCTAGTGAGTAGTGTTTCCAGATCAGCCTATACAGATTGATCCCAACATTTTATCCTGCAGTTTCCAGAAGCCCTTGTGCCCAAGATTGTACCTTCCTTGTATACAACATGTAATAGCTTATGGTATTATCGTGGTTCTCTTCTTAAGATGTTGTGATGCCAACTTCAACACTCTCCAAAGGGTCAGGAAACACACATTTCTTGTTCTCTTTCTTGTTTTTACACATCCTAATCTCAAGAACGGTTCCTTACTAATACTTGAAACCAAAGTCAGTTTCTCAAAATCCATTTCCAGGGTACTATTATATCTATCATAATGTGTGATTTTGGTTTTAGATCATTGTAGTAGAGAAGGGCAAAGCTAGCTCATCCCCAAGTGGGGAGAGCATTAAGAAAGTCTCACCAACCAACACTTTGGTCTGGAGGGCTGCATTCACAGAGCAATTATGAAGGCAAGGTAAAATTTACCTAACAGAGAACACACACACTCACACATGAGTGCCAAAAGTTTTCTTTGCTGCCTTAGTGCCAAGTAGAGTTGAGAATGAAGCATATTCACTACAATGGTTTGGCATGGCAGGCTTTTTCAAGAAGGAAGAATATTCTTAATAGAGTTATATTCTGATACAATACAAGGACATATTTATCATGAAAACTTTGAAAGCAAGTACATATATTTTGAAAAGCAACAATTTAAAAGTTATGCTAAAGGATTAAAGTGGCAAGATGATCGTCTGGGTTTTCTTCTTAGCACAATAAAAACAAATTGTTTCAAGATCGGACCCTTAACTTGAACATTGCATAACTAAATTTATTGTGACAAAATGAACGATGGAACTTTTTATACTGCTTGAGAACCAATTTGTATGAATTCAAGTGAGGGACCAAGGATGGCCTGATTAAATGAGCATGACATCTGGTCATTTTTACTAACTCTGTGTTCAGTATTGAATGAGTACTAGAAGGCAAAATCCTTTTGCAAAGGAAAAATAAGAACAAGAGAACACTTAGCCTTAAATTGAATTCAAGTGCACAGAAATCAACATAAATGAAAAAAGTATGTTTTAAAGCAATTGGAAAATACACATGCACATGAACACACACACACACACACACACACACACACACACACACACACACTGTATATGGGTATGTGTGTAGACATGTATTTTAAAGTTTCTTTTTTTTCTCATTCCATGAATACTAATTAAATTAGCTTCTCTAGGGAGAAACTGTAGGAACTGTATCATTGTTCAGGAAGCAGAAACTGCCCTTTGATAAAAGGCTTCTCTTTCTCATGCTCAATGCACCTGGGACCTTCACAGTTGATTACTGGAATGTTTACACAATGTAGCTTTGAAATAAAGCTGAGAAGTATAACACATTTAATACTAAAAAAAAAAAAAAAAAAAAGTTGGCCAGCATGTGATATTTTAATGAATTGGAAGACAGCCTAAGCTGCTTTGTCTCAAATCAAGAAAACGGTGCCAGATTGGTCACTACTGAGCACTACTTAGTTTTACTATTATTATTATTTTTTTACAAAGAATGTTTGGGAACTTTTTTTTTTATGTGGATCCAAAATTCCTTCATCATTGCACGATAAAGTTGAAATGAATACAGAGACTTCTTACAGACCCCATTAACTATGGTAGCAAATCAAGAGCTTTTTCCCCATGTAAACAAGATAATCATACCATATCATGTTTTTATATCATTGCTTTTCCTGTGTAGGAAATAGCTAGAAATTTTGTTGTGCCGATTTTGAAGGTTTAAAATAATAATTGGTTCATAGGCCCATATAAGATTATAATAAATACTATATCACCACATTTCAGGTAATAGTTATACAAAATTACAAATAAAATCAGGAAAACTAGAAACCTAAACTTTATTTGAATAAGTTAATTACCTAGGCATCTCCAGGATTTATGTCATTAAGTTCTCACATAACTTAAGCAGAAGAGTTATTAGAATATAGAAGAACATTTCAGGAAAGTTAAAATATACATAAAAATCTACTCCTTCTCTATTAGATTGAACATTGCTCAAGTGGTACTTACAAATTAACTTTGTGATTTTTGTCAAAATTACATAACATCAAGCTATTCAGAAGAAAATGTCAGATAATCCACATTAAGATTTACTGTGTGTGGTAGTTTAACTGAGACTGCCTCCATAGGCTCAAACATTTGAATGTTTGTTTTTCAGTTGGTAGACAGTTTAGGAAGGATTAGGAGGTGTAGCCTTGCTGAAGAAAGTGTGTGACTGGGATAAGACATAAGGTTTGGGTTTTGTTGTTGTTGTTGTTGTTGTTTTATTAAGAGATTTTCTATTTATTTTGCATACCAACAGCAGATTCCCCTCACATTTCTCCTCCCACCCCTCAACCCCTAACACTCCCCCCATTCCCACCTCCTCCAAGGCAAGGTCTCCCATGGGGTGTCAGCCCAGCCTGGTAGATTCAGTCGAGGCAGGTCCAAGCCCCTCTTCCCTGCACCAAGGCTGCACAAAGTGTCTCACCATAGGCACTAGGCTCCAAAAAGGCGGCTCGTGAACCAGGGATGGATCCTGATCCCACTGCCTGGAGGCCCCCCAAACAGTCCAAGCTAAACAACTGTCTTGTCTATCCAGAGCGCCTAGTCCAGTACCATGGGGGCTCCTCAGCTATTGGTCCACAATTCATGCATTTCCTCTAGTTTGGCTGGCTGTCTCTGTACGTTTTCCCCTCATGATCTCTATGTCCCTTGCTCATAGAATCCCTCCTCTCTCTCATCCATTGGATTCCTGGAGCTTGGCCTGGAACCCAGGGGTGGATCTCTGCATCTGCTTCCATCAGTCACTGAATGAGGGCTCTATGATGACAGTTAGAGTATTCAGCCATCTGATCACTGGAGTAGGCCAGTTCAGGCACCCACTTGGCCATTGCCAGTAGTCTAAGAGACATTTGAGGAATTGCTCAACATTCTTAGTCATCAGGGAAATGCAAATCTTACACCTGTCAGAATGGCTAAGATCAAAAATACTGGGACAGCTTATGCTGGACAGGATGTGGAGCAGGCAGAATACTCCTTCACTGTTGGCGGGAGTGCAAACTTGTATGGCCATTTTGGAAATCAATAAGGTGGTTTCTCAGAAAACTGGGAATCAATCTTCCTCAAGATCCAGCTATACCACTCTTGGGTTTATACCCAAGGAATGCTCATCATACCACAAGGACACATGCTCAACTATATTCATAGCAACATTACTTATAATAGCCAGAACCTGGAAACAACCTAGTTGCCCCTCAACTGAAGAATGGATTAAGAAAATGTGGTACATATACATAATGGAGTACTACTTAGCAGAGAAAAACAATGGTATCATAAAATTTGCAGGCAAATGGATGGAACTAGAAAATATTATCCTGAGTGAGGTAATCCAGACTCAGAAGGACAGACATTGTATGTACTCACTCATAAGTGGATACTAGATATAGATATAAAGCAAAGGGCTTGAAGTTTTAAAGAACAGGGCAGGTCTCTCTCTCTCTCTCTCTCTCTCTCTCTCTCTCTCTCTCTCTCTCTCTCTCTCTCTCTCTCTCCCTCTCTCTGCCTCCAACATGTCAGATGTAAGCTCTCAGTTACAACAGTAACATCATGTTTGCCTGTCTGCTGCCATGCTCCCCAGCATGATGATCGAGGACTAAGCCTCTGAACCTGCAAACAAGCCCCCAATTCAATGCTTTGTACTTTAAGTTTCTTGATCATGGTGTTTCCTCACAGCAATAGACCACTCACTATGACATTCCTCAAAAACAACTGGTCAGGATTATGGAAACTTGTGAGAAAAATTTAAAATTAGAACATATTTAGGTGTTTTCCCAGCCTGTACGAAACTATATAATGAGCAATTGAGGGCAAAGCTGATTTAGTCTGCTTTCTGATAAGATAATTAAAAATCCACTAGAACTCAAATAAAATTTATTTCCTTAATAGTACAACAGTGGATCTCCAAGGCCACATTGACACAGACACCTGTGTAGTCGATTGTGCAGCTATTACAATTGACAGCTTAAAAATGTTGTTTCTGTTTCTTTTCTTAGTCTAATCAGTCCAACCTAACCAAAGAAAATTAAGTTAGCTATTAAGTAGGCTTGCTCCCAGGCTTTCTCTATGCTGTGCTATGAAAAAAAAAATTCTTCCACAAACATACCCACACATGTGCAGAAAATTCAGCAGGATTCTTTTGAGTAAGTAATGGATTATGTTGCTCAAGCAACAGGCTAGTCTAATTTTAAAGGTAGCTCACTGATATTTTTTCAATAAAATTACATAGTTAAATTATGCTTTAAATATGATTATTATAAATTATTAGTAAGCTTCCACCATCCTATTTTCTAAAAAGGTCCCCTTGTTTATGGGCATTTATTTCATTTTATTTTTGTAACATTTTATTCATTTTGATTTTGATTTATTTACTCTTTGATTAATATTCATTTCATGTCTAACTTTAACTGAACTAGCAATTCTGCACCAACTTATATTTCATATATTTTATGCTTTGATTGTGTGAGTTGGGTTATCACAAACATGAATATTAGAATACAGAAGACAATAGAGTAAAATTTCAAACTTAATACAGTAAGCCAGAAATATTATCATCTGTTAACAGTCATTGGGTAATAAATGACCTTTTTTGCCTCTTTAATTTCTTCTGAAAATAACTTTGATTCCAACAGTATGATTGATTAACAACTACTTCCAGCATAAGTTAGTCAAACTAGCTGCTCATTTAATTATTGCTTTATATACTTTTGTATTTAAATAATTTTAAGATATCATTATGTAAATTCTTATGAATAGCATAGGTATAAATTACCTCACATCTATTGTGTAAATTATTAATATTTACTTTTAGGCATTATTTACATTCTCTGTCTTTCTGTCTCTCTGCCTCTGTATATGTCTCTGCATCTCTCTCTCTCTCTGTATATGTGTGTGTGTGTATATACATGCATGTGTGTGTGTGTGTGTGTGTGTGTGTGTGTGTGTGTGTCTGTGTGTCTCTGTCTGTGTGTGTTCATGTATTCCTGTATAGTGGTTGTTGGCTATGTGCATACCATGTTGAGTGACATGTAGAAATCAGAGGACATCTTGCAGGACTTGGATTTTACCTTTCATCATGTGGGTCCTGGGGATCAAAATCAGGTTGTCCAACTTCACATATGGGACATTTACCTCCTGGAACACATTAACATGCCTCTTTCTATTTATTTTTGTTTGGATTTAGTAATTTTGGTACACATTTTTTTTCTTTTTTTTTTTTTAGAGACAGGGTTTCTCTGTGCAGCTTTGCGCCTTTCCTGGAACTCACTTGGTAGCCCAGGCTGGCCTCAAACTCACAGAGATCCGCCTGCCTCTGCCTCCCGAGTGCTGGGATTAAAGGCGTGCGCCGCCGCCGCCGCCACCACCACCCGGCCCGGTACACATTTTTTTTTTATGAGCTTCAAAACACAATATTTTTTTTACCATAGAGTGTACAGTTTCAAAACAATTTTGAAATTATCTTCCCAAATCTAGATATTTTTTTCTATCATTCTACATAAATTTTAAGAATTAAAAATCGTTTTCCCACTTCAGTCTTTGATCAACTGTGATCACTTTATAGTGTGCCCATCGTTTGTTGTTTCTGAGTGTTGTCTTTCTTTTCCTGGTTACCTTCCAGTCTTCAGAAAGGGGTTTCTAAGCATCCTAACTACAGTACTTCAACTTAACTCTTTGTCTAAGTTTTTTTTTTTAAAGTAAGTCATACCAAGCTATATTTCTTTGCATTTAACTAATTTGGGCATATTTTAATCATGACATACTTACATTGTCAGATATTATGGTAAGTAAACTATGCCAATATCTCAAATGGAAGGTTTTATATTTGTATTTAAAATCAGTCTAAAAGCACAAGACCAACCTTAAGTTTGATAAAATCAATCTTTCCAGCTTAACCAATACTCCTGCTATTGTTTGACTAACACTAAATGTCGTTGAGGAGCACACTACTTGATGTCATAGTTTTCAGCAGTGGTTCTCAACCTTCCTGATGCTGTAACCCTTTAATACAGTTCCTCATGTTGTGGTGATCTCCAACAATAAAATTATTTTCATTGCTAATTCATATCTGTAATTTTGCTGCTGCTATGAATCATAATGTAACTATCCAATATACAGGGTATCTGATATGTGACCCCCATGAAAGGGTTATTCCACCTCTAAAAGGTTCATTATCCATAGGTTGAGAACCACTTTGGAGTATTTGTAATAATGTCAGCCTAAGAAGGGCATGTCTGAGGGTCTGAAAACAGAGATATTATTAAAGCTTTGAAGTTTACTTCTTTTGAGTTATTGTAGTGATTTGTGTGTATCATGTGCCTAGCCACATTATTGTAATTCACAGCCTATGATCTGTTTGTGAATGGCAGGATCTCTACCTTTTGGATATTCACATTATTATAATTCATTGCCTAAGATCTGTTTTTAAAAATTCCTTTCTTTTACTTTCTTGCATATATTTTTATGTCTTGTGATGTTAGTTAACGAGTTTCAAATAAGGATTCTTATAAATTATTATAAAGGTCAATTATTAAATTAATGATATGCATGTGAAACTATAAAGTGATTTGTTTATTAAAATGCACTTAGTCTAGTTTGTAAAATTATCTGTTTAGATGTTCTATTTATATCAATATTTGTGTACAAAATTTGTAAAGAAGCTCAATCATTTTAAGTAGAGTGTAAATGACAGACAAGAGATAATTATTTAATTTAATTTACTCATTGAATCAAAGATTATATTGAATTTTTCTCAGGCTCTTCCATTTTTCTACTTACTACACTTTCTATACATATGAATGTAATGACTGTGGACATCTCGTAGACTCTTGTCTCATTTCCCCAATTCTAATCATATTGATGATTTTTGTAAAAAAAATACAAATCAATTATTGTCATTCCTTTTTTATAAACTGTTACTTCCTTTTGCTTTTACAGTACAGTGCAATGTACAATGTATTTTCATTGTTTTTCTGTTCTTTGATTTGCCAATATCTGGTGTTTTATTGTCTATACTCTTTTATGTCATGACATTCTTTGAATACATCATTCACTCTATTTTCATGCTTTTATGTCTTCTATTTCTTCCCTTAAGCATTCTAATACTCCCTTCTCAGTCCATTCTTTGCCTGTACTTAGTTTTCCTTAAAACCTATTTTGAAATTGGTTGTCAATGTAATAGTCTTAAGAAATGAACACATATTAGGGACTCATGTCTCTTTTTTTAAGGAATTTTTTTTATTCATTTTACATACCAATCACAGATCCCCCTCTCCTCCCTCCTCCAACCCCTCCCATCTCCCCCCACCACAAACCACCTCTATCCCCTCCTCCAACAAGGCAAGGTCTCTCATGAGGAGTCCACAGAGCCTGGTATTCTACAGTTTAAAGCCCTTCCCCCTGCATCAAGGCTCTGTGTGGTGCCCTGCCCTATCATATCTTTCTTACAATGTCAGATTAGTTATCCTGTAGTGATTTTCTTCTTTCAAGAGCAAGTTTTTACAGAGCAGTCCAGTTCCTTTGTCCTGTCCTCTCTTCTACATATATCTATGCCTTCCCACTCCTTTACGGCCATGTTGTGAGTCCCTGTGTGAATGTAGCTGAACTTTCAGTCTTAAGAGTTGAAATAAACTTCTTTATGAATTATCATATGAAGATCATCTGCTATGGCAAGAGAAAACAGACTAAGATACTCTGACATGTTTAAACCTAGATTGTTCCTTCTCATCTCATCATCCATGCTATTTACTTAAGGTTATTTTTCACTCAGACCTTTCAAAACAAGCTATGGACAGCACTTTACCATCAGATAAACTTTCACATTCTGAATAATATTAGAAAAGGGGGTTAAACAGGGTTACATGGATCCTCACTGAATGGAAATCTAAGAGGAGGGCATAATCCATATGTTCTCTAACATTTTTTGCTTCACCCAAAATATTCAACATTATTCCCCAAACAGGTGCTTTTGTGCATCAGGTGGTAAGTGCTCCAATAAATGTTACTATATGTGGATTAACATCTTGAACTTATACTCATTGATCAAATTCCTATGCATTCTTCAAATATTATTACGAACTAGAGATTTGTGGTAGTGTTAACTTATAAACTAAGTATGAAGTATAGTCCTTCTTAAAAGTCTGCAGTTGATGGAGAAAAAAAATGGTTATTTTTTTCCATGCTGAGAAGTTAGTGAAACTCAAATTTAGTAAAGGACAATACTGATATTTATATGACATTACATAATCCTAAGTGATTCTAATATGACTGAAAGAGCTAAATCTTTGAGTCAATCTCTGTGGTATATTTTCATTTTATCATCAAGACTCTTATTTAAATAAATACAATAGAACAAATGAATCAAAGATCCACTGAATCAGAATTGAGAGTTGGCACTATTCATTTCTTAATTAAATTTTTACAGATCATTGCTTCCCGAGCATCAAGTATAATTTATGATTAATTATGAAAACAATTTCCTAAGATCCATGTCTCTTTTGAGCAGTGTATTGGGATTGATGAATATGAAACCCAAGAAGCAAAGGCCACAAATGTTAACAATTTAGAAGCTGAAAAATTAGCATTGTTCCCAGTCAAATTGACATGTCTCACTTGTCTACTTTAGCATTTACTGGATTATTTTAAAATTTCTTCTTGTGAGTGGTTTGTGCTGTAAGGAAGAAATTAATTTTTAATTACATGGATTTTGTAATGTTATAATAAAATATAAATCATAATAGATTAGAGAATAAAAACAATATTAATTCAAAGTTATATACAGTGATCAGCTTGTCTGTAAACAAATTCATTTTCATCCACTGACCTATCTGAATATGTATTACTAATACATATAATAAGGACATGAAACAGAATCAGTAAAGCTTAAATTCCCCGTGTTTGCATTGAGTATATTCCTTAAACTAAATTAAATTGAAAAGTCCTAGAATTGTTTTATTTTGAAAAACATTATTCCAATTTATAAAGAGTGTATAGAATAGAAAATAAAGCTGGGCATGATGGTCCATATCTCTAATACTTGCACTCAAGATTTAGAGGCAGGAGGATCAAGAAGTAAATGCCATACTGGGCTACATAATGAGACCCTTTATCAAAATGAGGAGGAGGAGGAGAATTAGAAAGAGGAGGTGTGAGAGAACAAAGAGAAAGTGCCACACACGTTTTATCTAGATTCAGTAGTTCAGTTTGGTTTTTCCTTTTATCATTTTACTTTCCTTCTCTAATCCTTCCTTCTCTCTCTCTCTCTCTCTCTCTCTATATATATATATATATATATATATATATAT
>CABHPQ010161663.1:0-10435 GCA_902168405.1 Peromyscus aztecus | reverse complement strand
TATGTTTCTATATTCATATATAAAAATAGATGTAATGGATATAACTATGTCATGTATCTATTGTTCTAACTGTATATGGGATATGGATGAAAAGGTCTTTGAAATACTCAAAGGAAAGTTGGAACCCCCATGTGACTTATCCCCAAATACTAAATAAGTTATTGCCCATGTACCTGGATGGAGATACAGTTCTTTGACAGAATGATTGTCTAGCATAAATGAGGCCATAGGTTCAGTCTCAGGACAGAAATATAAAAACACAGTCGTCATAATTTTCAGAAAGTTTATACTGGTCTATTATTAATTCTCTATAGTCAATTTAGTATATGAGGTGCCTGTGTGAATGAAGACCCCAGGGGAATAGGAAGAAGCAGAGTGCTAGAGAGGTCCTCAGAAATCAACAAAGATACCTCCACTATAGACTACTGGCAATAGTCGACAGAGTGCCTGAGCTGACTTACTCTGGTGATCCCATGGCTGATATGTGAAATTAAGTTAATTATAAAATAAAAATATTAAAAAATGTAGTCAAATGAAATATTGACCTTTGTTTGCCAGGCTTTGAACAATATCTAAGTTAATAAATTTTAAATTAATTTTAAGACTACTTATTGTTCTTTAGTTTAGAACATTTCAGTTTTACTTTGTGAATCTATTTTGGATTTTTTAATCCTGTTTGTTTGTTTAGTTTTGGTTTTAATGTTACTTAGTCTCCTGTTGATGTGTGGATGTGTGTTTGTATATGTGTGCATGCATGGGGATCATGATGTGCATACCACAACACATATGTGAGCATCAGAAGATAAGGTTGGGGGCTGATTTGTGATTTCACTATGTGATTTGGGAATGGACTTCAGGGTGTCAGGTTGGCATAGTAAGCACTTTGAGCTCTGCTCTATCTTTCTGGAGCCATTTTGTTGTTAATAGAATGCCTCTCAATTGGGATCACGGGTGGGAGTAAAACTACAGTGATTTATTTATCTTAGAGCATATTGATAAGTATGATAAGCATTCTTTTGCTAAGGATAATAATAGCTTTAATAGTAGCTTTGATGTACCATTTAAAAATGATACTTACCATGTCTCCCCAGAGAGAATATGTGTTACTTTAGAATTAATACGTAATTTATGGGGAGCAATTATAAGGCTCTGTATCTCATTTCTCATCAAATATTCAGCAATTAATTTTAGCATGTAATGGTGATCAATCACAGTTCACTTCTGCTTAATATGAAATTATTCTAGTGTCTAATATTTATTGTTGATTTGAGTGGGTTGAGAAAGACCTAAGAGATTGATAAAGCACAAAACTTGAGGTGTCAATGATGGTGCATCCAGAGATAGATCACGAGAGCTCAGACATAATAAATGGCTCAGTTTCTCAATAGATTCATGTTAGAATGGCATTATCTGAGGAAATGAAGCATGATAGGGCATAGTTAGCAGAAGTAGGTGCATGTAGGACATGTCCTTGGGGACCATATATTGTTCTGCTCTCTCTACCATGGGCCCTTTCTGTCCCTTTTGGGCTACCATGATGTGAGCTCGTCTCTTTTGCTTTCCACACCATGATGGACTAGCACCTGTGAAAACATGAATGAAAATAAACCTTTTCTTCTTTATGTCATTTTGCCAGGTATTTTAATCACAGTAGCATAAAAGGTAACTAATATGATATATGTTTATGTTTCATTATAGCTAACATTATCTTAGGAAGTGGCTTTTCACTTGTTAATCAATTTATTCATTATATATAATATATTTAAAATACATAAATACATAAATGACATTATATAATAAAATGCATTTGTATGTCAGTGTTTACTTACAAAATCATATTTTAGTGAGTCGCTATGTCTTGTTAACACAATGGCTCACCTACCAAACTGGGTTGAGAGACTGTGTGAGTGGCAGAGTTCTACAGTAGTAAATGCATACATAGGTACTTGTGGTGTTGTGTTGCTAGGAGCTGCTGATTATTTTCAACTCACTCTTTTTCCACCCTATGAAATCTTTTGGGTCTAGGTTGACCTTGAGAGATACAACAGTAAAGTCTGTACGCCTTGTTTGATGTTTTAAAAAGCTGATGCATATCTCCAGGTTATGTACTAACTTTTTTTTCTCAACTTTTAGTGATTCTCTATGGATTTCACATCATGTTTCCCAATCACACTTATCTCTGAATCTTTTTGTGACGCTCTAGGGTGGCCCATTTTGTTATGCTCTATACCCTAAATATGCATAGTCCATTCATATTTAATTGTAAGTGTTCATTGCTGAGTCATTGGTCAGGTTTGAGGCCTCTGGTTTCTGCTGCCCTATTGATAATGGGCTCTCACTGGGGCTCCCTTTGGATAGCCTGTTGTTGTCCTGTGTCATGGAGTCCTTGCAGTTTTGGATCTGTAGGTCTGGTCCCTTCACTTGCTCCAACAGTTCATAGATGAGGTAGATGTGTTGCTAGAGTTTTCCTGCCTGGCCCACGGTCAGGAAAAATCTCTTTCACCTGCCAGTCCCACAGCCGCTCAGACCCAACCAAGTAAACACAGAGACTTATATTGCTTACAAACTGTATGGCTATGGCAGGCTTCTTACTACCTGTCCTTATATCTTAAATTAATCCGTTTCTATAAATCTATACCTTGCCACATGGCTCGTGGCTTACCGGCATCTTCACATGCTGCTTGTCCTGGCGGTGGCTGGCAGAGACTCCCTCTGCCTTCCTGTTCTTTTTATTCTCTCTGTTAGTCCCGCCTATACTTCCTGCCTAGCCACAGGCCAATCAGTGTTTTATTAGCAACACATTTGCCATACAGAACATCCCACAGCATAGATGTTGGGGTGGGCTAACTCACAGCCCCGGTTCTGGACCTGGGTGGTAGCTGGATTGGTCCACCTCCCAGCTTTCCTGTATAGTCACTACTCTGGCAAGCTCTCCAGCACTGCTGTAGCCAGCTCACCCAATGCAGCCTACAGCAAAGGACAAGGCCAGTTCTCCTGTTCTCTGGTCCTCAGATCAGGCTCATTCACACTCACACCACCAGGGCCAGCTCTACTGTTTTGCTCAGGTGGGGTGCAGGGACCACTCTGCTGTGTGCTGCAGCTGATGATGGGCAGGACTAGCCCTCTCACTCTCATGACCCCAGGGTCAGATCTCTTGCCTGCCTGCCTCAGGTAGCAATTGGGGAGGGAGGAGGACATGCCACTATATGGCAGATGAGGGGGTCAGCTCTGCTGCTCTAATGACCTTTGAGTAGGCTCACCTGGGTCCCCAACAACAGGATTAGCTCTAGTGTACGGCCTGGTGAGTTGCACACCCATAGTGATGAGTGGGGCCGTCTTTCAGAGGCAGCTCCCTCCTGAAAGATGGGGCCAGCTCTTCTGTCTCAGTATTTGTGGAGGGGCGGGGCCATCCAGCCCAGGGCCATCGAAGGGTGGGGCCATGGACATCATCACAGACGTCAGCTGAAGTAGGACCACAGCCCCAGATGTGGCCCTCAGCAGCAGCCCTGGCCCAGATGACACCATGGCCCTGGGTAAAAGCACAGACCACGCTGAACAGCATGGCCCTGACAGATGTACAGCCTTCACATACTAACCTGGCTACAGATTTTGGCCCAGACCCCAGACATCTATGTGTTCTCTGGTTACCTCATGGGCTATAGACATCAATATAGACCCTGGCTATGGTAGGAACTCAGACCCAGACATGGTCCTATGTGGTGGCCAGGCTCAGATGTCACCATGGACCCAGGCGGTAGCATAGGCCACCCAGAACCTCATCCTCTCTACCTCCCAAGGCAGCGCTGCCTTTGCACACCAACATGGCTCCAGGTGACAGCACAGGATGTCTCTAGTAGAAGCATGGCTCTTGGACACCCTCATAGTCACAGGTTGTGACCCAGACCCTGGGAATTTATGTGTTATTTGGTGGCAATATGAACCATGGACATCAATACAGACCCTGGCTATGGTAGGATTCAGGACCTACTCATGGTCTCAGACAGCAGCCCGGGCTGGATGTCACCATGGTCCCAGGTGGCAGTACAGGCCATCCAGACTGGCATGTCCCCTGCAGCAGCATAGCCATTAGATACAAATACGGCCCCAGGTGGCAGCACAATCTTCGATGGTCTCAGGAGCCACAGACATCAACCCAGATCCTGGAAATGGCAGGGTTATGGACCCAGACATGTCTCCACGGGCAGCCTTGCTCCAAATGATACCATGACCCCCAGCTGATGCACTGGCCACCCAAATTGGCCTGGCAATAGCTGCAGCACATTTGTCCAGCACCAACCCGGTCACAGGTTGCAGCCTAGAGCATGGGTATCCATATGGACCCTTTCGGAAATATAGGCCAGGAACATCAGCACACACACTCTGGCTGCAGCAGAGCCACAGACTCAGACACGGTCCTCGGCAGCAGCCCAGTCTGTTACCATAGCCCCAGGGGCCATGGAGGCCATCCAGATTGGCACGATTCCCACGGCAGCATGGCTCTCAGACACCAGCATCGCCCCACCGCAGGCCCCTGCACAGACCCCAGTGATGACAAGAGCCACAGACATCAACTCAGGACTCCTCAGCTGCTCGAGGGCAACAGATCAAGACCTGGCCCTTGGTTCCAGCCCGTCTCGCTGGACTTTGGTCCATTCACATCAGCCCATTCTTCATTGTCAGAGGCCAGCTCTGACATGTCGAAGGGTTCTTGAGGGGAGAAGTGAGGAATGGAGAAGTAATAGATAGAAATACAGATGGAACTGACAAAAAAAGACATTCCCTCCTACAGCAAGGTAAGGCTTCCCATGGGGAGTCAGCAGAGCCTGGTGGGCTTTTTATACACCTGCAAGGGGAGGGGCCAAAGACATCCCCCTCTGAAGGTCGAGGTATAAAGTATCAACAAGTGTAGACCTTTCAAAACACCTGGTAACCACACCCTTGGCCAAATCATCACTTTATGCAGCCCTGCTGGGCAAAGCAAGCTCAGACTTTCTGACTTTGAGTAAGGCCTTACTAGGGAGCCTCTGTGGGCCCCTACACCTAACCACCCTCACCTTTATGGACCTACCTTTCTCCTCAGCACACAAACCACTCCACTCTCCCTCTCTTCTACTTCCCCATCTTGTACTCTCTTACCACAATGGTGCCCAACCACCCAGCGCCAGGGCTCTTGGTTGGGTCACAAGTGGAGTTTGGTTGACGACCTCCCACCCAAGGCATAAGGGATGGCAGAGTTGTTGTCTTTCTTCTCTTTCATGCCCAGATCTAGAGACATCAATATTTGGTATGATGATACCTGATTGGTGCCAAAGGAGTCAGGGAAGCTGCTCACTGATTGTGACCCAAGCTGACCCAAAGGTTGTTTTTGGGGGGAGGTGGGGTAGCATCTCTGTCGATCGCTGATTCAGGCCTGGGTGGATGATGGGTTCTCTTGGCATCTCTGGAAACACTCAAGTTGACACTCTAAATAAATAATCCCAGCATCTTTGTGCTCACTTGTAGGTTCACTCTGAACTTTAAGGATAAGGAAACAAAACTAAACTAAAAGACAAAACAACAACAAAATTCCATTTTCTACTGGCTATCCTGGTACTTAGATGGATGTGTATAGCATTAGATAATATATTAATACATTTGCCACACGTATACTGAAATACAATCTTTTTTTCTTTCTTGGAGTTTTAAGAAAAGATTTCATCCTAGACCATGAGTACTTCATTGATGTTCTTGCTCAGGGAATGTTGCTGGGATCTAAGGGCTGGCACCAACTCTGTCAAGAATGAACTGCTTTGAATAAGTTCATGTTAGAACCATCAGCAGGAAAAAATGGTAGAAGCAAAGCTTTCTCTCTTCTCCACGGATAAGGTCCTTTTAATGTCTGAGACCTGAACTTTACAGGAAGCCACACTGCAGAGAAGTTTAATTCTGGTGCCTCTCTTGCTCAATAGATTACAGAATATGAAAATCTATGATACAACAAATGTGTAAACTGTTCAACTCCGTTATAGCTAAAATGGGAAGGGTGCTAATACAGACAATATGCTTTGAAACAGGAAGTCAATAATCAAACTTCCTTCCTTGGACTTTGTTTGACCCACTGTAGTTGAATTGTTTATTGTGTATTTCTTCAGCATTCCTGTACATTTTGTCTGTGTGCACAATTCATGGGCTCCAAATTTCCTTCACATGTTCTGACAGTATCTTTACTTTATAAAGAAAAATTCTTTGTCAAAAATGCTAGAATTTCAAATGTATTGGACACCTCTTCTTTAAAATATTCTGTTTATAATTTTAGCATGCTGTTGATGAATTAATTTAAAAGTTTCATAGATCTAGAATAATCTAAATCTATGTAGTAATTTAAATCATAGTAATAGTAGCCTTATTCTACCCACAAGAAAATCTGTGTTAGTTTATAATATTTTAGAATTGAAAGGTTTTTGCTTTATCCTTTATCTGGAGCAATGATACTGAGCCTTGAACTCAATGCTTTACACATGCCATTCAAGGACTTTAGCACTTAATTTGATTTTTTTTAAACTTGAGTAGGGACTTGTATAAAGCACAAACATATGTATTTAGATGGAAATACACATTGTGGACTACTTATAAGCAACTAAGTGATATATGACTTCTTAAGGAAGAGTACTATGTCATATTCAGTGTCTGGGGAAGGTTTTATATCTCATATATGAATGAACGAACTTATATAAGTAAGGAACCAAATGTGAACTATGCAACACATCACATTTTCAACATATGGAAACAATAGATAAAGCCTCTGAGAATTAATGTTCTTGCTGACAAACTGCAAGGCTTCATCAGGAGAAAATTAAACATATTAGTCTATAAGGTCAGCGAGGTCATGGGGCACCTGGAAAGTCTAATAGTAATTTTAGACCTTAGAATAAAATGGAAAGTCAATCTAGTATCTGTACAGAAGAATAAGTAGACCCTTCTCATTTTAAAAAGAATTTCTAGCCGCTTGCTCCTAAACAAGCTGAAGTTTCCCAGTCAGAAATGGATGTTATTGGACCATTCTAGGACAGGGAGGAGAAGGTCTGGAATTTGAGGGAAAAAGGTTGTGTTGCAAAGAAACTGTCTGATAAGGTAAACACATCTGCTTAATTTCGGGGGTTACTTCTGAAAATCATTCTACATGAGAAAGCTTCATTACTTTTCTAAATATATGAACACTAAAGAAAAAAGGCTAAAAGTCAAAATCAACAGCCACATTTCCGAACCTAACTGAAATCTAAGACAGTGTGTTAATAAACTGAAGGAGTAAAACTGTTCTAATAGGATATAAGAAGCTTAGTATTGCATAGAGATTACCAGCTAATATACTGTTAACAAATTGAGACACATAAATAATAATGGATGAAGTGAGAAAATATGATTAAAGGTAATTAGAGCTTAAAATGATGTTATGGAAAAGGCATGGCATAATAAGAATACGTTAGAAAAAAATCTCATTAGTTAGTTTGCCACGGAAAATTTGGGAAATAAGAACAAGAATACAAAATTTAATCCAGGGCAAAAAGAAAACCAAAAGAAACAGTAGCATGAAATGGTGAGACTATATAACCAGATACAACTACTGGTGTTTCAGGATGATGTAGCAATTTACACAATGTAAACTTGAGCATCCTCCATTCCCTTTGATTCTTACAATCTTTCTACCTCTTCTTCCATTGGGATTCCCTGAGCTCTGAAGGAAAGGATTTGATGGAGCCCTCCAATTTACACATCTTTGTGTTAACGTCTGGCTGTGGGGTCTCTGCATCTGTTCCCATCTCCTGCCAGAGGAAGCCTCTCTTATGATTATTGGATAAGGCACTGATCTATGAGTATGCCATAATATCCTTGGGAATCATTTTATTGACTTTTTCCGGGTTTTTTTGTTTGTTTGTTTGTTTTTCAGACCAGTCATGTTTGGTTTTACCCTGGGTCTCTGGGTTGTCTAGGCTAGTCTCTGGTTCTTGATTACCTGAGTAGTGTTGGGTATGGGTTCTTTCTGGTGGCATAGACCGTCAAATCAGATATTTATTGGTTACTCCCACAAGTTCTGTGCAAACATTGTCCTAATATATTTTGCAGGCAGGACAGGTTATAGGTCAAAGGTTTTTGTGGCTGGCTTGCTGTCCACATTTCTCCCTTGTTAGCCTGCAGTTTACCTTCCCACACCAAAGAGACTAGAACATAGGGATGAAGCCTCCATGTAGGCACTAGCTCAATTTCTTCTTGTTCAATAAATTTGGGATGACTCATCCCTAACAGGCTTGAGGGCCAGTCAGCCCAAACTAATAAAAAGATGCTTTCTGAGAGCCAACCTAGTAATACCTAAGGGCCTTAGCACCAGCAGCTGAGACATGATCTGGAGATGATTTGGACCAATGAGAGGCAGTCATGTCACACCAGCAGATGCATATTCATTAGACGTCCTCCCAGGGTGGGGTGAAAGGTATATAAAGCTTGCCTCTTCCTGAATAAACTGAGTTTGTTGTTTCAACATTCTCCTGGAGTCTGTGTGGTTGACTCTGCGCCTACTTGCCCCCTCCCCCATAGGGAACAACAGCACAAGACCATGCCACAAATAAGTTGTGTGGATGCTGCCCTAGCAAATGGAGCCCCACTGTCAGTTTGCAGAGAGCAACCCTTTGTCTTAGCATCAGCCTGGGCTGTTGGGTGATTTCCATGGGACCCCCTTGTCCAACAATTCAATTGAACGAAACCCAGTTCCATATGGCTTTCTGAATCAACTAAGCAAAGTGGCATACGTTCACAGAAAATAAAACAGCAAGCACAGAGCCTACATTGGTCTACACCAGGTTTTCTGGGTATATATTATAGCTACTAGCTTAGTATTTTTTATGGGACTCCTGACTCTGAAAACAAATGGATCTCTTGACTCTTCTGCCTGCTTTTCCTCCTATTGTATTGACTAACTTTGATATGAACGTTTTTGCTTCATCTTATTGCATTGTATTTTGTCATGTTTCTCAAGCTCCACAACTCCACTACCACCACAAATACTAAATAATAATAATAATAATAATAATAATAATAATAATAATAATAATAAAACAAAAAACTGCAAAGCTTTTTTTCCATATTTTAATCCTGTAATGTAATATTTTTTCACTGGCTACTAAGTAAATCAAAATGCTACTTTTGTGTTAGTAAGTAGATATTAATTATCTTATTTACTTGATTGCTTTTTGCTTTATAATTCTATATGAAGAAGAACAAATAAAGAAAAAAGCTAAACTCTTCACATATCCACAAAGAAATAACAGTATTAAGAAAATATTGCTAAACAAGAGTGGATATGTAGAGGCACTACTTTATTTAAAATGTGAATACAAACAGATGTACTTACATGTTAAAAATGTTTTTAAGTATCTGCTGAATTAGTCCCCAAACCCACAAGTACAATCTCCTGGGTGATGAATCAGTAAGCTTGCTTTCTGCAGTAGATATATTTTCCAAGTAAAAGTTTTTATGAAGCTGTGTATTTAACGATCCCTGTTGAAACACTAGAACTACCAATATAGAAACTAATCTTTGTGTGAGTAGCAATTTCTTATTTAATCTTCTTTGTGGACAGTGCTACTTGGGATTCAATGCAGGTCACACAAGCCTAGATGGGATCAAATCCCCTCAACTTGGGCTGGCTTAACACTGCAGGTTGACATGGAAATTTCTGCCCCTAAAGCCCTGTGCTAATTCAACTACTCTAGTTTTTGGTCATATGTAAAATAGGGAAGTAACCATATCTAGAGGCACAGATTTAAATTCTTGTTATCATTTTAAAAACAAATGTTACAGAATGCAAGTTTCTTGAAATGCTTAAGATTTTCTTTTCATTTATACTTTCTGTTGTGCCTGCTCAAATTGCAAGCATCCTTTGATTATGCCAATAAACACTTCTTATAGTCTTATCAATACTAGAAGATCAATCTTTGTGGTATGAATATATGCAAGCATATGGTGATTTTTTTTACATTTATATCTGTCTCTCTGTCATACACATATGCATGTATGCATTATGTAGGCTTTCTCAACCGATCAAAACAAATTCTATTCAAAACATTTTCATAAAATACGGATAATTGAAAGGATTCTTGCTCTCTCATTACTTCAATTTTATGTGTTATGAAATCCCAAAATGTTTTTTAAAGGTAAGTAAATCTTTAGAATCCTAGTAGTGTTTCTCTGACATACTGCCAATATTTCATTTATTCACTTATTTGCTGTTCATTCACGATAAGCTTGCGATTTCTTGCTAAGGAAAGAGTTTAAAGTTAGTATCTTACATGAGTAAACAATATACAAAGAGGAATCTCTATTTACAAGATAAACAAAATTATGTCATATGTGTTGTGGGTGGGAGCGGAGAGAATGTGATTCTAGGCAGAAGGCCCAGCATGAG
>CABHPQ010161662.1:32857-44643 GCA_902168405.1 Peromyscus aztecus | reverse complement strand
CTTCTTGCTAGCTAGCTCTTTTGTCTTAAATTAACCTATTTCTATTAATCTATGTTTTGCCACGTGGCCATGGCATTACTGGTCGGCTGGCATCTTGCTGCTCCTTGGGTGGCAGCTAGGCATCTCTCCCTACTCTTCTTTCTCCTCTCCATACCTCTGCTTGGGTTTCTCACCTGCCTCTAGGCTGCCTTGCCACAGGCCAAAACAACTTTATTAGTCAATGGGAGCAACACATATTCACGGCATACAGAAAGACATCCCCCAGCAACAGGACACCCTCACATTAGCATCTCCCTGAAGCTATTCTCCTCCATTCAGGATCTTGCTTAACTGCTAGTTTGTAGACAGGAAGAACTTGACTGTTGCCCACAGATCTCAGTCCACCCTTATCCCTTTGGGAGCAGCTCTCACCAAGCCCTTGCCAGGCAGCATAGAAAGTATCACGTTTCTCACTGGCCATCCAGTCTAGGTGACCCACTGAGCTCCAGCCCCTCTCTGACAGACAAGATGGCTCCGTGGGCCAAGGCCATTGCTGTACTAGTCTGATGACTAAATTCAAGCCCAGATCCCTCAGTGGAAGGAGAGAATGGACTTCTGAGAGTAGTTCTCTGACCTCCACACCCATGTTGTGGTGTGCTCACACACACACACACACACACACACTCCCAACCTGATGCACACATTCAAGAATGATAAGAAAAATTAATAATAATAATAATAATGATTAAAATATAAAATGTAAAAAAAGTGGAGAAGTGATTGAGGAAGGCATGTGGCCTGCACAGCATGCATGCACACACACACATACACACCACACACATACACATACATACTACACATGCTACACATGCACATACACACACACACACACACACACACACACACACACACACACACACTAGCCACAGAAGGTGTTGGATTTGAGTGACTTGTTTGGGAAGTTGTACGTGTACAGTGATGGACTGAAAGGGCAAGTGTGGGAGCCTGTTTTAGGTTCTTCGTGGCTTTACCCAGCATGTCTGCATAGAGGATGATTAGGACCACAGGCCTGAGTGCAGGTGTCTGAGATGGTCTGCACTTGGCTATGCTGGGGGAGGAGGTCTTTTGCTCCACCCCTTGGCGGTTCTATAAATACCCTGGGGCAGAGACAGTCGGGGCTTGTTGGAATAGGTTCCAGGCTCTCTCAAGGCTATCCTGTATTTTCTACCTGTTTATATCCACAATCTAAATCCTTCTATCTAATATTTCCTGCTGCTCGCACTCAAGAACACTCTGGGGAGCTGTGGGATTGGTGGGTAAATGCCCCACAGGCGAGGGGGTAATTATGGAATGGGGATCATGAAGGGACTGTGAAAAACCGTAGTGCTGCTGAGAAGCACAGAGAATGCAAACCAGGCATCCTAGATGGAACTGGGCCGGGAGTACGGGAGACAGCGCCGGGCAGGAGGTCCTGAATCAGTATCAGTGGGTGAGTGTGGTGGTATTGTGTTCCCCAAAATATTGTGCACCCTAATAAACTTATCTGGGGTCAGAGACCAGAACAGTCGCTAGATAGACATGGTGGCACTCGCACCTTTAATCCTATCACTTGGGAGGCAGAAATCCCTCTGGATCTCTGAATTCAAGGCCACACTGGAAACAGCCAGGCATGGTGACTCACGCCTTTAATCCCAAGAAGTGAGCCTTTAATCCCAGGGAGTGATGGTAGAAAGCAGAAAGGTATATAAGGTGTGAGGACCAGAAACTAGAAGCAATTTGGCTGGTTAAACTTTCAGGCTTTGGAGCAGCAGTTCCGCTGAGATTCATTCTGGATGAGGACTCAGAGGCTTCCAGTCTGAGGAAACAGGATCAGCTGAGGAACTGGCGAGGTGACGTGACTGTGGTTTGTTCTGCTTCTCTGATCTTCCAGCATTCACCCCAATACCTGGCTCAGGTTTGGTTTTATTAATTAGACCTTTTAAGATTCCTGCTACAGGGTGAGTGAATCAAGAAGGCTGGAGGAGGAATGAATCGACAAACTAGTGGTGGCCTTAGAGGACTTAATGGCACTTATCAGAGGAGACCCTCTCAACCTGGGATACACGCTACTGTCCCATGATGCTTTGGGACCCCACAGTGCCCCTTGTCACTATGACAACGACATCAGAGACAGACAACCTAACAGAGAGGAGGTCTAGTTTGGCTTATAGTTTTAGGAGTTTCTGTCCATGATGGCTGGCTCCACTGTGGGAAGTAGAAAAGTGTGTCTGAAGGGCATGGTGAAGCTATGGTGCTCGCCTCTTGGTAGCCAGGGAGGAGGGAGGGGAGAAGAGAGGGAGAAAGAGAAAGAAGGTGGGAAGGAGCAACAGGGGAAAGAGGAGGAGAGAGGAGAGGCAGAAGGGGCCAGGGGCAAGAGTTACCCTTCAAAGACACAACCGCAGTCACCCACATCCTCCAACTTTGTCCCACCTCCTGATTTCCATTGCTTCCAATAGTGCTATCGAATCACCAACACATCACCAAGGAAGGCTGATCCCTCAGAATCCAACCACAGCTCAGTGACGGGATCCACCAGCTGAAGCCAAGCACATGAGCCTTTGAAGGGACACTTGGCGTTCAAGCCCTAAAGCCCACCTTGCCTGGGCTCCCCACATTTCTCATCAGTGCGGGAGGCCAGATCCCACCTTTTAAAGGGGCTCCTATGAGGAGGAGAGAGGGATAAGAAACTTTTAGATAGAAAGATAGCGAAGAGGAGATAAGACGGGAACACAGGAGGACCTGGATCAAAATCCACCGGCCCCTTCTGTCTCTTCAAAAGGACTTTTTATAACAATGCCAAGGGGCGGGACAAAAGACCTCCCCCTTGCTAGATCAAAGCACACCGCAGAGCCAAGCGCAGACCCTTCCAAACACCTGGTAACCACGCCTGTGGTCCAACCATTCCCTTATGCAGCCCTGCTGGGTAAAGCAAGCTCAGATCCTTGGACCCTGAGTAAGTTCTCACTAGGAAACGTCTGTGGGTCTCTACACATCCGCAGACTGCATGTTGAATCTACACACTTGGTTCATTCTGTTGCTGAGATAAAGTACTCCCATCAAAAGCAAACTCAGAGAGGAGAGTGTTTGTTTGGCTTACATTTCCAGATCACAGGCCGTCATTGAAGTCAAGGCAGGAACTTGAAGCAGAAACCAGGGCGGATGCTGCTTGCCGGCTCACTCAGGCTCATACTTAGCTTAGTTTTCTTATGCAGCCCAGGGTTACCCGCCTAGGGAATGGTGCTGCCCACAGTGGGCTGGGTCCTCCTGCATTGGGTTGACATCCAACACGCTGCCCCATAGACCATGCACACTGGCCAATTTGATGTGGACAGTCCAACTGAGACTCGATTCCCAGGGTGACTCTGTGTTTAGTTGACAGTCAAAGCGAACTAGGACAGCTTGTTTGATTCATAGACTCCAAGTGGGAAGGACTTTGTCCCTTTTGTCCTCCCCTCCCCATCTGCAGAGCCTGGGACCAAAGCTTGGCTCCAAAGCTCAGGCTTAGGAGATCTGTTTTGTGGTGATATTGTGTTCCCCAATATATTGTGAACACTAATAAACTTATCTGGGGTCAGAAAACAGAACAGCCACTAGATATAGAGGCTAGAAAATGGTGGCACACACACCTTTAATCCTAGCATTCCAAAGGCCACATGCCTTTAATTCAAAGCCACATGCCTTTAATCCCAGGAAGTGATGGCAGGAAGCAGAAAGGTATATAAGGCGTGAGGACCAGGAACTAGAGCCTGGTTAAGCTTTTAGGCTTTTGAGCAGCAGTTCAGCTGAGATTCATTTCAGATGAGGACTCAGAGGCTTCCAGTGTGAGGAGCAAGATCAGCTGAGGAATTAGAGAGGTGAGGTTAGCTGTGGCTTGTTCTTTTTCTCTGATCTTTCAGCATTCACCCCAATACCAGGCTCCGGGTTTGTTTTTATTAATAAGACCTTTTAAGATTCGTGCTACACTGTTTGAATCAATAATTGCCCACAGGGCATTAGAGCAGGGGCAGGTGCAGGTGGCAAGTTCTGGGGAAAAGGTCTGCCAAGGTTCTCAAATTCAGAGGGTCCCAGATTCACCAGGGACTGCGCTGGAATGAGAGGCCGTGGTCCCAATGCTGACGAATGTCATAGTTTGGCTTTTTATTGCTGTGATAAACACCATAACCAAAAACAACTTGGAGAAGAAGGCTTCATTTGGGTCACAGTCCTCCACTGAGGGGATAACTCAAGGAGGAGGTTGGGGTGGTGATGCCCACCTTTAATCCCAGCACTTGGGAGCCAAAAGCAGGCAGATCTCTGTGAGTTGGAGGCCAGCTTGGTCTACACAGAGAGTTCATCCAGGGCCACATAATGAGACTGTATCTCAAACAAAGAACCCCAGAAGGAATCTGGAGGCAAGAACTGAAGCAGAGACCTTGGAGGAACAGCGATTACTGGCTTGTACCTGCTGGCTTGCTCAGCCTGCTTTCTTAACCACCCTGGACTACTTGCCCAGGGATGGCCCCGCCCACAACCCACTGGGTGAGTCACCAAGAATGTTCCCACAAGCTTGTCTCCAGGCCAGTCCAGACAACTCTAGCTTTTGTCAAGTTGACAACACCCAACCAGCATAGGTTGAACCCAGAGCTTCCAGGGCAGGACTTGGGTCTACAAGTCATAGCTCAGGTGGTCAGTGCAAAGGCCGTGGGGGGTCACACTAGAACTGTGTTGACTTGCCATACAGATCTAGCTTTCCAGTGCCTCCCTTTGGTGTGGACTTCTCCCAGCTTACCTCCGAATCGCTCAGAAACATCTAGGCTCTGAGGTCAGGACAGTCGCACGTGGAGCCTTTCAAAGCTGTCCAGGATGACCTATGAAAGGAAAGAGTTACCCTACCCCATGACCATTCCTCTCTACTCTGTCCAGGTCTGCCAGAACATGACTAAATATTCACTTTGCTCACACACTAAGATACTGGCATCTTTCGCTCACCAATGTCTATTAGCTAACATGTCTGCTCTCTGTCAGATGCTCCTCTGCACGTGAATCGGCCCAGCTGTACCAGCTGTGCTCTTAGTACACTTAACCCAGTGACCCATCAGCAGCCAGAGCTGGGCCCTAAGTGAGTGCTTGGCATGTGAACATGGCACCCAGGGCAGTCCTGATAGCAGCTTGTCAGAGACATGAATCCCCTCCTCCGCTTCCCAGAAGATGTGGCGTAGGAAGGAGGAATTTTCCTATTATTTCATAACTGTCTCTTTTGATTCTCTACTCCTGCTTTCTTTCGTTCCCCCTACCAACAGCAGCTGTCCCCGGAAGCACTGGTTTCGCCGGCCTCAGGAAGTGTGTGCCCACAGTCATTGTTTCCATGGGCACAGAGGGGTGGGCTTGGCAGGGAGAGTGACGGGAGAGCCGCACACTCTTGCCTCTGATGACTTCCTGAAATTTAAAACTCATGCTGACAGGACAGATGGCCCCGACTCTCCAGATCTGTGGAGAGGCTGTAGGCTCCGGGTCTGTTTCAGATGACAAAGCATTTGTGGGGAGAGTGAACGTGGCGGGGGGGGGGGGGGCCCACACCTGCCTGGAGCTGCTTGCAGGGTCAGGGTGGTGCTGAGGGTGAAGACGAAGGTGGTGATAGCGTGATGGTCGCCGTGGTGATGGCAACATGACGGTTGTTGGTGGTGGTGGTAATGATGGTGTTAATGATGGTAGTGGTGGTGGTAGTGATGGTGTTAATGATGGTGGTGGTGGTGATGATGTGTGCATGTCCATGCAAATGTGTTGCGGCAGGTAATCCTGTCTCTTATGAAGGTGCTTTTAAACAACTTTTCAGTATTTCTGCCCATGCCATGCTTCTGTCTTTCCTTTCTCTCTTGCTGGACCACGTTCCTCCAGAGTCTTTGCTTTGAATATGAGCTACCAAGTCCAGCCATGTTCCCTCATTTGCTATGCCCAGATTTAGCTCCATTGTCTCCCTAGTGACCATCTCGCTCTCACACATGCTCCTTCCTGGTGGCCATAGTGACTGTATTCATGAGGACTTCCACTCGGCACTCCCCCGACTCATCCCACACATGGGGGCAGCTGGGGCTGCCTGTGCCACAGCGATCCAACAGCCAGCTCACCCCTTGAAGCCCTTGTGTTGCATACAGTTTGGATTTTTGTCCCCGAGTCCTGTGTCAGTGACAAGGCTGCCAGACCACAGTCCCCTTCTGGTAGAGCCTTTAATCTCCCCTTGAACAGGCTAACTACACTTTGGATAGCCTGGAGGAGGGCAAGTTCATGGAGCAAAAGTGTTAGCGAGGAGGCTACTGCAAGAGCATCTCTTAAATAAATACTAAATAGCATCTTACAGGATAGTGGTCACAATCCTGGAAAAGACAAAGTAACTTGAGAAACGTCGAGAATATAAAGTGGACAAGATACAGCGGTTGGAGGCTGTGGTTTGTCCTTTGAACTCATGCTGAAGTTTGGTCCCCGTTGTTAGGTGTTGAGTGATAAGAAGAAATCCTACTGTGGTATTCAGGGATGTGGTCTGTAAGAGGTGACTGACGGGGCAAGGTCACTAGGGTGAGCCTGTGTGATTGATTCCCGGTGGCTTTAGAGGAGGAGGGAGAGCGATCAGACATGCATGGACCCACTGTTTCTTGCCACACAGCCTTCTTTCTGTGCCATCTTGGGACCCTGCCAGCATGAAGGCCGTTAGCAGGTCAGGCCCTCAGACTCAGTGTTTGAAACAGACGTGTCACTGACCATTTGCATCATGGGAAAAGTTGAAATGGCCAAGACCACAGGTATTTGGAGGGGTGTGTGTGCAGGCGCACTTGTGAGCACGTGGAGGTCAGAACACAGCTTTGGTGTCTTTCCTCAGACACCTTCCTCCTGTGTCTTGAACTGGTCTGTCACAGCTGACTGGCCAGCAGTCCTCTCGTCTTCCACTCCAGCTAGGATTACAATGGATGCCGCCAAGCCTGGCTTTTTACGTGGGTGCTGGGGATTGACGTCAGGTCCTCATGCTTATGTCCACGGGAAGCACTTTACCCACAAAGCCGTCCTTGGCCAAGACCAAGAAAATCCACTAGCAGTCAAGCTTGGACTTCATAACAGGAAAAAAAAAATAAAGGGAACTTTCTCTTTGTCACCTTGCTTTGAGTCAGGGTCTCTGGCAGTTCACGGAGTCCAAGCTAGCCTCGTCTCCTGCTCCACCCACTCCTGCTCCCCAAGAGTTGGGATTACCCGCATCTGTCCTCATGCCTAGCTTTGGTCTATAGCTTTTGCTCTAAGTACTTTTTCAATGTCCTTAAAAAAACAAAACAAAACACAAACAAACAAAAAGCCAGAGTCTTTGGTTGTCTTTTAAAATCCCTTCCTGTGAAGCGCCGGCCCGGCAGCTGTTAGAAGAGGTCCTTTCCTTTCATTTTGCATTCCTGTCTCACATAGCGGATTTTGAGAACAGAAATATAATCACCTCAGAGCAGGCAGCCCTTTCTCAGCCTGGGGAGGAGGAGGGAGATCAGCAGCAGGGGACTCGGGGTTGGCGCGGTGCCCCCAGGCACGCTGTGACCCGTGGTGACTTGTCAGACCACGAGGCTTGTAATCAGCACGCCAGACCCTAATGCTCCACCGGGAGCCCGAGCATCCCAGATCCACCTTCTTCTCTGCATCCCCTGGGAGATCATTTTGAAAAGGAAGCAATCCGGTTGGGTTGCCGGGATGGAGAGAGTGTGATGGGGTCAGACAGGATGGTAGGGTCTGGAAACACTCAAGGCTCTGCCCCCATCCCCACCCCACCCCCACCCCATCTCCTCCAGTGCAAATCTGAGCTACTTTTTCTCCTTCAAATCTGGGCTTAGAAATGTGCTGCAGGGGTAGTTTGGGGCATCTTGATTTGCAATTCCCAGCAGCTCTTCCGGCGAAGAGTGCTTTTCGGTTTCCGTGGCAACCAGCAGTGTTTTGAAGAGGCGGTGGCAGGTTCAGTGCCTAGGAACCGCCACACGGGAATGCCTGTCAGTCTGTTAGTGAAAGGGAAATGGTGAAAGGACTGTGCTCTGGGGTTTCCTCTGACACTGTCCACTTGACCTTCTCAAGAGGAAGAAGTGGAACAAGGGCAGCCCCAACCCTAGCCATCACTCACCATCCAGTCGCTGTTCCAAACGTCTACAGCATTGGAGCCACCAGTAGTAGGTCATATGTGGCGACCCACACCTGTATTATTCCTGTGATCATGGAGCTGGATGGTGGAGCTGGCTAGGTGGGGTGATGTCCTCACTGGCTGGCATTTCCTAGCCCGGAAGATTTGTTCCCGATGGGACATACTCTTAGCAGCCTGAGGTATTGTTCCATAGCAAATTTCAGGCTGGACTGGTTGCTTTAGGGGTTTGTGGTTTTTACATATTTGCATGTGTGTGGGAGGGCAGAGCATGCATTTTTCTCAGCTCTGGAATGCTGCTGCAGATTCCTGGTCAGTCCACAGGCATGTGATCTACCTATAAAAGTGTGCAGGGACTATAACTGGACCCCAGCTGCAGCTGCACAGGCTGACCTCGGTCTCCATCCGATTCCCAACCTAAAACCCACAATGGCCGCTGGGCAGGCCATGGCGTTCCTCCCTTAGAGGCCCCGTGCTGGAGAGTTCCTCCTCCCTTTAAAAAAAAGAAAAACAAACCTGCATTTGCTCGGCTTGCCCTTGCTTCCTTATTATTGGGGTGGGACAATGACAGGGTAAGCCACCGGCTTGAGGTGGCTCTGGCGGCTGTTGACCACCCAAAAGCATCGCCCCGCAAGTTAAACCCACTCCCTCGCACTGAAGCCACATCAGCCGCAGCGAGCTAGCAATATGAACGTATCAAGAAGAGGAGGCAAGGTGCCTCCCATTTCTACACGGGATCTCTGGTGCTTTCATGAACAAAAGCCATGGTGGGGAAGGGCAGACATCGAACGGCACACAACAGTGTGTCTCAGACATGGAGTGAAACAGTATGGGATCTGGGCGTTAAGAAAGGGTACTCCTGCCTTTCAGACTGGTCCTGCAAGATTCAATCATTACAGTTACCACGAGGCTCTTTCAATACTTGCTACGTAGTTCAGGCTGGCTTAGAGCTTGCCATCCTCCTGCCTCAGTCTCCTAGGTGCTGGGATCGCAGGCCCTGTACCACTCAGCCTGGCCAGAAAGTGACATTTAAAACATCCATATATTTCACACATAGTAAAGCAAAATGGAAAACCACTGAGACTCACATACAGGACTGTGCTTGGACACGGGATAGGTGACACTCTTATTTTTCTTTGTGATGAAAACCAGTGTTGTGGGAAGAACACCACGTGGGCTTTACCCTCAAAGGCGTCATCCAAGTGTCCCAGGCAGGGTCACGTCTACAGGCTGCAACACTGTGAGTGGATCTCAGGATGGTCCAGGGCCTGCTGCTAGACAAAACGTAGCGTAGGGTGGTGAGACGGTGGGTTCAGTGGGCCAAGGTGCTTGCTCGCCCGGCCTTACAACCAGAGTTTGATCTCCGGGACCCACCAAGTGTGAGGCAAGAACAGACTGTGGCAAACTGTCCCTTGACCGTCCCACATACAATCGCACACACATGCAAGTGCACACACACAAGCGCACACACATAGAAGCGCACACACATACAAGCGCATACACATCCAAGCACACACACACACACCTAACAGCACAGCCAGCTCGAGTTGAAGCTCATATTCAGAACATTTTTTTTTTAAAAATTCACTTTAGACTTTACTTATAAAAAAGTTGCAAATGAGAACAATCACACATTGAAATTAACCTGGGCTAAAGATTATACAACTCCACGAACCCGTATGTCCTTAGAGTTGCCATTCAGGACGGAAGCTGTGGGGCCTCCCCCTGCATTTTATGCTCTTGTTATCGAGTATATTCTTATACACTTACCCGCTACCAAAAATGAAAAAAATCCACAACAGGGTTAGAACGAGACGGTTAGCTCGGAATCCCCTTCCATGACCCATGTCCATTGCCTGCGTTCAGTCCGTCCTCAGCCTTTCTTGTTCTCCCATCCGTCTGTTATACTGCACCCACATGTACATTTGTTTACATGCATATATATATACATTATTGTCTGGATGCCACAAAAGAGAAAGAACAGGTGGTTTATCTCTTTCTAACATTGTGTGACCTCACTTAATAGTATACATTCTCAGCCAATCCACTTTCCTGCGAATTTTGTTGTTTCATTTTCCTTTAGAGCTGGATACTATTCTATTCTATACCTATACACCAAATTTTCATTCTCCATCCATTTGTTGACAACTCAGTTGGCTCAAATTCTTTGTTCCAGTTCTTTGAACAGAGAACAGCAATAAACATGGGGTGCAAACATCTCTATGAAGGGGATGGAGTTCTCTGGGTATACACCCAGGAGTGAAATAGCTCGGTCATATCATAGTTCTATTTTTATTTTTTTTGATTAACCTCTAAACTGATTTCCACCATGCTTTTATTAATTCACACTCCCACCAGCAGTGAATCAGGATTTTTCTCTCTCTCCACAGCCTTCCTGACATTTGTTGTAGGGTGTATTGGTGATAGCCATATGACTAGGTGAAGTGGTCTCACAATGTTTTCATTTCCAATAATAACATTGTTTTTGGTATTAGTATGTTTCAAATTCCATCTTTTCCCACTGGCCCAGATTAAGTCATGATGCACAACTGAGCCAACAGTGAACTGTTTGCACCATGGCCAGGCACTCCAGAACCATGGCTAAGGACCCCAGAAACATGGCCAGACACCCCAGAGTCATGGCCATGTGCTCTCAAACCATGGCCAGGCACTCCACAGCTGTGGACAGATGTCCTAGAACCATGGTCAGGTATCCCTGAAGTGTGAACAGGCACCTCAGAACCATGCCTGGGCACCCCAGAGTTAAAGGTACGTTGAAGACTTTTTTATTATTATTTTTTAAAAAATCATTTTGCGTCTTGCCTTTTTTGTTGTTTTGTTTTGGGAAGAGGAGAGATTAGGACAAGTCTTAGGAAATATATGGCTCAGGGCAGAGTTGGACACACAGGACTTGAAAGGAAGTCTCCCTGGGTGGTGGGCCTGACATTTTGCTTCCCATTCTGTCCCCCTTAGGAAATCTCAGAAGTCAGATTTTCCCATGGATTGATCACAGGCACGTGCTCTAGACTGAGCCACACCCCAACTCACTTCCTGCCCCCTCTTTTTTTCTGAGACAGGTCTAGAAGTTAGGTTAAACATCTTCGTGGACTAGAGGTGAGTCTCTATGAGTAAAACATTATAGGAGCCAGGAGTCCATGGCAACCACACAAATCTATATCCATCACCTCTAACTACATCTGTCTCTGTCTACAGCTGTATCTTTATCTCTATCTCTGTCTCTCTGTCTCATCTCATCTCTGTCTGTCTGTCTCTCTACATATATCTACCTCTCTTTATGTATGTATGTATGTATGTATATATATACGTATATATATATATATATTCAGTCTATAACCTAGTCCTGCTTCATGAGCAAGGGAGTGATTCCAATGACCTTGGTTTCTTTTTCTCTGCCAAGAGTGAAAGGCAGCCTGCCACTTCTCCAGACAGAATTCTGCTTCATTGGATAGAATCCATTTCATCAGATGTCATTATCCACAGAAAACAGCCAGCACCCCGCAGGGCAAGCGTAGAGACGAATGGTGTATAAGTAAGTCAGGGTTCTCTAGAGGAACAGAACTGATAGATAGAATACACACACACACACACACACACACACACACACACACACACACACACA
>CABHPQ010161662.1:0-32847 GCA_902168405.1 Peromyscus aztecus | reverse complement strand
ACACACACACACACACACACACACACACACACACACACACACACACACGGTGGGGGTGGGGTGGGTATTTATTAGAATGGCTTACAGGCCCAGTTCCAACAATGGAACTATCTACCTACCAATGGACAATCTGAGAATCCAATAGTTGTTCAGTCCACAAGCTAGATGTCTCAGCTGGTCTTTAGCAGATGTTGGAATCCTGAAGAAGCAGGCTTTAATGCCTTTGAAGGAATTGCCTTAGCAGCAGGACGGATGGACTTGCCACCGAGAATGAGGGAGCCGGAAAGGGCAAAAGCTTCTGTCATCCGCGTCCTTTTGTGTGGGCTGACACCAGAAGGTGTGGCCCAGATTAAGGGTAGTCCTTCCAACCTCAGATTATCTACATTTAGGGTGGGTCTTCCCATTTCAAATGATCCAGTAAAGAAAATCCCTCACAGTCCTGCTCAGGTGCTTGGGTTTTAGTTAATTCCAGATGTAGTCATGCTGTGACCTGTTTTTATGTATGGAGGGTGGGATGAGGAGGCTTGGTGTGAAAGTGGAGAGCTGACTGGCAGAGACTCTGCTGGCACTGTCTGGAGCATCACAGGGCTGGCCTCCGGCCTTTGGTCCTAGCAGACTCCAAGCTAGGCTCCTGGCTCATTGCCTACCTTCCTCAGGTGAGTCTTGATGTCTCAGAATTAGAGGCAGGTGTGCTTGAGGGGGCCACGGAGCGTCCCTCTACTGGCTCCATTCCCGGAGCTCCCAGCCACAGTGTCCCAGGGTGATGCTTGCACGAAGCCCCTCTGGGGAAGACAAACAGTCTCCACACTTCTGATGTACCCGAGTAGGAGCTGGCTCAGCCAGCAGGTGCAGGACCCAGGGAGCTCCGGAGGGTTGCACAGGGCAGGCACACACTTGGATGACCAGGGAGACCACACTGGGTTCCGATCCCATTCCTCTTCCCACAGGTCCTGCTGTGGTACCTTGGGTCTCTGTCTAGGCCCAACCAGTGCTGGCTGCCTGGCTGCTGGGTCAGGAAACCAAGTTGTGTCCATTGCCAAGGGAGCAGGGGCACCTTGCAGACCAGAACCATGGCTGTGACCCCAGGGGTCTCCTGAAGAGCCGCTGAGCAGCCAAACAGGTGAAGAGATGGGAGGAAGCAGGTCCATACTGCCAGACTCGCGACAGCACCCAGCGCTGACCTGCCCAGCCCTGTGCTGTGGTGGTATTGTGTTCTCCAAAATATTGTGCACCCTAATACACTTATCTGGGGTCAGAGAACAGAACAGCCACTAGATATAGAGGCCAGAAAATGGTGGCACACACACCTTTAATCCTATCACTTGGGAGGCAGAGATCCATCCGGATCTCTGTGAGTTTAAAGCCACACTGGAAACAGCCAGGCATGGTGACTCACACCTTTAATCCCAGGAAGTGAGGGCAGAAAGCAGAAAGGTATATAAGGCGTGGAGACCAGGAACTAAGCTGGTTAAGCTTTTAGGCTTTTAGCAGCAGTTCAGCTGAGATTCATTTGGATAAGGACTCAGAGGCTTCCAGTCTGAGGAAACAGGATCAGCTGAGAAATTGGCGAGGTGAGGTGGCTGTGGCTTGTTCTGCTTCTCTGATCTTCCAGCATTCACCCCAATACCTGGCTCCGGGTTTATTTTTATTAATAAGACCTTTTAAGATTCGTGCTACACTGTGCTCTCAGCTCCTCCAGCACCCACTCCATGCCACCCTGTTTCATAATCAGTAACTGCACTTACTGGGCACACCCAGCCCACGTTTCACTGTGACACTCTCTGGTGACACAGAAGTGTGAGCACAGTGCCACACACAGCCTTGTGAGCGGGCTGCTTGCCCCTTGCCTTGGCCGGATGGCTTTTTTTTTTTTTTAAAGATTTATTTATTTATTGTATATACACTGTCCTGCCTGCATGTATAACTGCAGGCCAGAAGAGGGCACCAGATCTCATTACAGATGGTTATGAGCCACCATGTGGTTGCTGGGACTTGAACTCAGGACCTTTGGAAGAGCAGCCAGAGCTCTTAACCTCTCCAGCCCGGCTGGATGGCTTTTGTGAGTAGTGAGGATGTTCAGGAGCCAGAACATGAGATGTAATAGTATCAACCACCATCCTCTTGACCCACATCACCCCTTCCCCAGAGCCTGCCCATCACCTGCTGCACCTCTCACCTCTAGCAGCCACGTGACCACCCTGGCTGGCTCCTAGGCCCTGTCCTGCCTCAGTTTCTCACAGACACCTGTACACACATTCAGTCTCTCAGTATTCTCCCACATTCCCTCTCTCTCTCTCTCTCCCTCTCCTCTCCTCTCTCCTCTCTCTCTCTTCCTCTCTGTCTCTCCTCTCTTCTTTTTCTCCTCTCTCCTCTCTTCTCTCTCTCTCTTTCTCTCTCCTCTCTCCTCTCCCCTCCCTCTGGCAGGGTCTTGCTGTTGACCCCAAGCTTTCCCCAATCCTCTTTTTTCCACTTCCCATGTTCGGGGGTTCATTTTCTTTCCTCTTCTCGGCCACACATAGCCCAGGCTGGCCTCAGCAATCACACACTCACATCAACTACAACCATTACCCTCTGCGCTCTGTGGCCTTAACTCCATGCAGGGAGGCCTGTGAGAAGAGGGCCCCAGGGCAGGCAATCCCTGAGTACCTGCCAGCACAGCAGGGCACTGACCCCTGGGCTCTGCCTTAGCCTGGCCATGCCCTCCCTGCTGGGCCGTCCTCTCCACGTGTCCTTCGGCAATCTCCTCTGTGTGCCGAAGGCCCTTTGCCTCAGCTGGTGAGAACCCGCAGCTGACTGCAGAGACTGGTCTTATTAAGCCACACCCACCGCTTGGCCTGACACCATGTACATACAAGCTCCAGACACTCCATGGAATGAGACTCACTGACATGCCTGCTTGACTGTGCTGGCCAGTCATATGTCAACTTGACACACGGACTAGAGTTATCTGAAAGGAGGGAATCTCAATTGAGAAGATGCCTCCATAAGATCCAGCTATAAGACATTTTCTTAATTTATGATTGATGTGGGAGGGCCCAGCCCATGGTGGGTGGAGCCATCCCTGGGCTGGTGGTCCTGGGTTCTATAAGAAAGCAGGCTGAGCAGGCCATAAGGAACATGCCAGTAAGCAGCTCCCCTCCATGGCCTCTGCATCAGCTCCTGCCTCCAGGTTCCTGCCCTGTTTGAGTCCCTGTCCTGACTTCCTTTGATGATGAGCAGCAATATGAAAGTGTAAGACAAATAAACCCTTTCTTCTCCAACTTGCTTTTGGGTCGTGGTGTTTTTGTTGCAGCAACAGAAACCCTAACCGAGACACACGTATATGTGTAGGGCAGGTCTGTGACTCCAGGCTTAAATGTCTGGATAGTGAGGTTGTCTGTGTGTTCTCTCCTCCTGGGACCTCTGGGGCATAGTGCCTCCTTCCCAGGCCAAAAAAAAATCTCGACAGAGATGCCACAGTGGCTTAGTTTGAGCCATGTGAAGTGGATCACCTGTCACTCCAGCACTTAGGATGCTGAGGCAGGAGAATTGCTGTAAGCCTGGGCTACTCAGGAGATCCTTAGCACTGGGAAGGCAGAAACAGGAGGATCCGAAGTGTGAGAGAGAAACTTCGGATGAAAGTGTGTGCATGTTCGTGTGTGTACTTGTGCACATAGAGGCCAGAGGGCAGCCCTGGTTGTCATCCTCCGACCACCAGCCAGAAAAAAAAAATCTGAGAATCTGGTAGAATTTTGTAAACAGTGCTTCCATCCTCCCCGTGATCGGGTTCCTCTAGGGCCGCCCCCTCGCTACAGAATATGCACCTGCCTTAACGCTGGCCCGTGCTGGGCCGTCAGATCTTTGCTTGTCTGGGAGGAGGAGCGTGGGTTCTTCTGAGACCCAGGCTTCCTCCTCTGCCCACTGCGTTCTTTCTTCTTCTGTTGCTTCCACGCAGGGACTGCTGCGCTCCAAGGCATCTGACAGGGTTAAGGTAGAGAGAAAGGGAGTTGGGAATGGGGTGGCCACGTCTGCCTCCTCTTCAGGAGACGGGGTGCTCACTCCCCTAGACAGCTGTCTGCCCCACCCATTCAAGCCAACCCTACAGAGACTCGCTGAGCAGAAGGTGTCTGTGGAGCAAGCCCGGTACTGAGGCAGACTGGGAAATGGGTAACAGATGTGAATGAAACCAACATCAACCCACAGGCTGAGGCTGCGCTCACTGTGGCTCGCGGCTGAGACCTTGTCTCAGCCAAGGAACACACGACAAACACTTAGAAATTGCTGATGTAGGAACAAACACATTTCTTTATTCGTGTTTACCGGGGAAGTCTACTGGGTTCGGACACATGGATTGAAAACTTTCTGATCTTCGGAAGTGTTTTTGGTTTTTGTTGTTTTGTTTTGTTTTGTTTTGAGACACACTCTTACTATGTAGCCCAGGACAGACTTGAGTTAATAACCCTGCCTTTGTCTCCCCTGCTCGATTACAGGAACACATCCCTCTCTACCCCCTTTTCCCCTTAGAAACAATCTGGAATCTTCTTTTGAAAAACACAGTTGAAAATTATCTAGTACTCAAATACATTATTACCAGAAGGGAAAAGGTTTATCTTCATGGACTGCTTTGAATTTTTTGGTCTATTGAATAGAAAAAAAAAGTATTAAATTACACTTACTTTTTGAGTCTGCTTGTTTGCCAGGTGTGTGGGGACATGTCACGTGCACGAGGAGGTCAGAAGGGAGCTAGCGTCAGTTTTCTCCTACCTTGTGGGTCCCAGGATCAGACTGAAGTCATCAGGCTTGGTGGCAAGCCCCTCTACCCACTGAACTATGTTGCTAGAGTTTTCCTGCCTGGCCCACGGTCAGGATAAATCTCTCTCACCTGCCAGTCCCACAGCCGCTCAGACCCAACCAAGTAAACACAGAGACTTATATTGCTTACAAACTGTATGGCCGTGGCAGGTTTCTTGCTAACTGTCCTTATATCTTAAATTAATCCATTTCTATAAATCTATACCTTGCCACATGGCTTGTGGCTTACCGCCATCTTTACATGCTGCTTGTCCTGGCGGTGGCTGGCAGAGACTCCCTCCGCCTTCCTGTTCTTTTAATTCTCTCTGTTAGTCCCGCCTATACTTCCTGCCTAGCCACTGGCCAATCAGTGTTTTATTAGCAACACATTTGCCGTACAGAACATCCCACAGCAGAACGACATCACTGGCCCTGGTCCATTCCCTTCGCTTTCTCCTTGGGTACCCAGAGGCAGGGAGTGTGGGAATGGGCCAGCCTGGGGCAGGGTCACGGAGGCGATGCTGTCCTGCCCTGGGGGCCTCTAGGACTGAAGGAAGCAGATCATGCCTGAGCCTTGGGGTCCGCCGGGACGGATTTTCTTGGGACCGGCGGCCTTCCGCTCCTCTCTCTACTCCCTTGGCTGTGTAGAGGCTGCATTTTAAAAAGGGGCCACTTCAAGCCAGAACAAGAATCCTCACCAGGAACTGAACGGGCCAGTGCACTGATGCTGAACCGGCAGCCTCCAGAGCTGTGAGAGGCAGGGTCTCTCTTGTCAAGACTGCCTGAGACTGGAGAACTGAGACATCTACTCCTGAGACTAGATGGCTGTGTTGGTAGCCATCCCCCAGACAGGCCTTGCTCTAAACATCCCTTAAACATGCCTAGGGCCACTGCAGAGAGGGCAAGTCCTGTCTCTGCATCCCAAGTACCTCACCCCAGTCCTCAGAAGCTGGAAACATGGCCCTTGGTGTCAGCCTGGGGCCTTGGGAACAAAATCCACACCCATCACTCTTTTACATCTGTTTTATTAGCAGCAATATATACAAAGTGGAAAATGATTTCGTTTCATTTTTCTAGCTTATAAAGTTTGCTTTTTTTTTTTTTTTTTAAATTCTGTTTGATGATAAATGAAAAAGCGAGCATCTGAGAAGACGCCTACCTCTGCCGGTGCTGAGTGCTGCCCGTGACGGGACCTGGAGTGCCATCTCACTGGGCCTCATCAAAGACACAGAAAGGTCACGCCCAAAGGGAGAGGTCGTTTTGCCTGCAGTTTCTGAAGCTACCCATTGGTTCGTCGATGAAGCTACCATTCCGGCTCTAACCCTTCTCTTTCTCCGGGGCTGTGTGTGTGTGTGTGTGTGTGTGTGTGGATTTCCAGAGTTGTCCCCTGAGGTTTGTGAATTCTCCAAAGAGCTGGTTTCAAAGGCTTGGGGTGGGATCGCTTGGAAAGATGCCCCCCTCCCCCCAGACAGAGGTCAGAATACGTATGTTGGCAACGTGAGTCTAGCAGAAAGGAAGCTAAGGGGGAAGGTGGGTTCCAGGCAATAGAGGGAGGAGCTGTGTGCATGAAAGTCCAGGTGATGGTGGCAGGCACAGCCTGCATCAGTCAGCATGAAGGATGCACACGTTCTGGAGGCCTGAGCTTTGGAAACGCGTCTGTCTCCCCACTGACGTCAGAACGGGGGACGGCTTGTGGAAGGGCTCACGAGTGTATCCAGTTCAAAAAAAATATTTAATCCCCGTGGGTTCAAATTTCCATCTTGTAAAAACAGACAGGGGTGGGCCTTGATGAGATACCTTGTACACATTCGGCACAGATAGCATACTGTTTTTGTTTTTGTTTTTTTCAAACTTTTACATGTTACAAATACACAGTCAGGTATTTAAAAAAAAAAAAAAAGACACCAGCATGTCCTTTCAATCTTTGCACATTGTGAGCTCGCAGGAGCCAACGCTAGGCTAGAACACATTTTAAAACATGGTTACAGAGACTGCGCCACCAAGACAGAATTAAGACACTGGTCTCCTGCAAAAAAGAAATCAACATTTGTTTTTTTTTTGTAATCTACCCCAATAGCCAAGAGACGACCTGGGCGTGACCTGGTCAGCTTTAGGGGACGGGATTAGAGGGGCCTCACACACATCAGACCTTATAGAAGGCAAGCGCTGAGTTTTCACAGGGCCATAGAGTGAGCTAAAACCAAACATCACGGACAGAGTTCACAGGTGACCCAGTGCTGGGGTTGGAAGCATCTCTGATAGGTTCTGCCTCTGGGAGAAAGGGTCTTTCCCCAAAGGGTCGCTATTCCCTAGAGCCTGCACCGTTTCTCCTCTGGTTCCTCTGTGGGTGGATGGACTGGGTGGCCAGATACCCCCAGCCACAGTGGTCAGGTCTATGCATGCAGGGGGCTTTCCTGGAGGAAGACGAGTCCTCTCCTCTTCCCCACGTGGCCCTTGAACACACTGTTCCCTCCAGCACCTCACCCCTGCACCTTCCTTCATGATTGTACTTAGAAAGTAAACTTCTGGAGAGCCAGGACCCTGATGATGGAGCCGTAGATGAAGCCTGGGAAGGGCCTGTCGTTTGGGAACATTCTGTCTTTACTGAGGTTCAAGCTGGGCTTTGTGTCTCATTCTCTGTGGTTTCCACCCTGCTCTGCACACAGGGCATCTGCTTGGGCTTCCCCCACTCAGAGCCTCAGAGGCCAGGGAGGGGATTCTCTTTCTCAGCCCTTCCCTGCCAGGGAGCTTGTGAGAACCAGAGAGCTGGAGGTAATATCTTCCGTACTTGAGTCCCACCTACATCAAAGGTCATTCCAGAAGCTCCCAGTGAGAGTCGGTGCTGATCCCTGGCTTTTGGGTCATGGCGTTCCTCCCTCCCCACAAGACCCTGTGACTCTCTAGTCCAAGCTGCCAGTAGATTTCTGAACCTCGCCTCAGGGTGATCCTGCCAGCAGAGGTGGGTTCCAGCTCACCTGGTATCTATCCCTCTTTGGAGTCCCCTTCCCCAAGATCCCTGTATCTCACCCCTGACGGTCCTCCTTGGGACTTACCACCTTTTAAAAAGGGGGCTGTTTTCTCACCTTATCAATGTTGCCTGAGCCCAAGGAACGCTTAGAAAGTCTTTGCTGCCTTTGAAGGCCTTGGGAGGGAGAGGATAGGCTCTGACCTTTTAGAAACATTTAACATTGGAAAAGAGGACATAGATTTTGTTTTGGAGGAGAAATAACTGGGCTTAAGGACTCAGGCTAAATTCCACTCCAAGGCAGCAGCCCTGCAAGGACACTCTGACAGCCCCAGGGCTTCCATTCGTACCAAGTGCGCTGCGGCCTGCTGCGGAAGACCATGCAGGGCGGTGCGGCCCAAGCCTGGCACTGCTGATCCAACGTGACCTGCTGGCCCTGTTACCTGCTGCCGTTTGCCACTGTTTGCCTTGGGAATGGAGGCTGTCACGTGACCTTGACTGCAGTCCCAATGTACCAAACTTGCCGATTTCAATGCCTTCAATTTTAAATACAGTAAGGAGTGCGAAGAAACAGTGAGTCTTTGAATCAAAAGAGGGAAAGATGGGCTGCAGCCCACCGCCACGAGGTCTCTGATGGATGTCCGAGGAGGTCCTGACAGTTCACGTCTGCACATCTGTCCGTCTCTAAAGTCCCCCCTTTCCAGGGAAGCTCTGGTTAGATGGAAACTTCGTATTCTCTCGTTTCCTGCAGGACAGAGAGGCAAGGATAGGTCAAGTCCTGAGTGGCAGAGTGACATCCCAAGTCTTCCAGGGTGCCACATCTCCCTGTGTCCCTGGCCTGGGCCCTGTGGCTCTGGACTGTAGGTCTGCTCTGCCCATTCACTGTTATGTGTGTGTGTGTGCGCGCACTGTGGCATTCTCTGGGGTCTGACCTCCCTCCAACACTGTGACCATAAAGGTGAAAAGGACAAGAGTCAAGCCCACAACAGCTGGTCTTCTAGGAGTCCCACCCCACTGATGCCAGCACCTCCTACTGCATCAGGCAGACTAAGGAATGTGTGCTCTGACTCTCAGGTAATTGGAGCCTCTCGCTCTCCCCCAATCCATACAAATCTGTCCTCTGAATGCTATGGTGATATTTTCTTTTGTACTAAAATGTTATTTGTATGTTAATAAATAAAGTTGCCTGGGGGTCAGAGCTATTAGCAAGCCATAGGAAAGCAGGGCGGTGGTGGCGTACGCTTGTAGTCCCAGCACTTGGTAGGCAGAGTTAGGTAAGTCTCTGTGTGTTCAGGGATACAACCAGCATTGGATACACATGCCTTTAATCTCAATACCAACCATAGAACACCTGGAGGTCTATACAGACAGGCCGTGATGAGGTGGTCCTGTGGTTGGGTTTACAACCAATGAGAAGGCAGAACAGAAACTCTATATAAAGACTTTAACACAGGAAGTAGCTCTGGTTCGGAGAGGTAGGACCACCGCAGGAGGAAGGGTAAGGTTTTAGCTCTTAGCTCTGACCTCTTGGCTTTCTTCTTTGCATTGGTTCTGTGTTTTTTATTTACTAAAACGGTTGGTTACATCTACAGAATGCCATCTCCACCAGCTGTGGTTGGGTTGCCTTTCTTCAATGCTCCCCAAGCCAGTCCCAGGGGTGAGGGTCAGGAGCCAATGAAATCACAGGCCCCAACTTGGAAGCGCCACTATTTCCTGTGAGGCTAACACAGCTATGGCAGCCACATCAGCACTTCCTGGAAGATGGGAAGTACAACGGGCAGAGTGTAAGGTGGTCCCACGGTCCCCACCTTCCAAAGCTCATGCCTAGAGCACGTCATGGGAGGTGGATTCCAGAGGCACCAAGACAGACATGAGAGGAGCCAAGATCAGATGACCGGAAGGCCTCCCCAGGCTTCAGGGAACAAAACACCCTACGCAGAGAACTCCAACAACACCTAAGGGACCGTCAGAGGTCACAGGGCGGCCAGTCCAACTCTGGCTCATTTCTAAGCTCGTTCATGTCTGGTGGTAAACTGCTTCTTTCCCTGTTACTATCCACAGGTTTCCCTGTCCAAGGCTATAGGCAACCCTGGGAGCCAGGGTGGCGTGGATCATTCCCTGGCCAAGCCTTGGTGAACCTGTGGCTATGGCTTGTGAGCCCCAAAGCAGAGTTTTTATATAGGAGATGTTTCACACAGGGGATATTTCATACAGGGATCAAAGGAGGAGGCATGGGGACAGGTCAGTGTGGACAAGCGACAGGTTTGCTGTTTTCCTAACAGCGGGGAGAATTACATGTCACAAGACCATGACTTGAGGGCAGAGCTGTCACAAAGCTCTAAGCCTGGTGGCTCCCCATGTGCACGCTTGGACCTTTGCACATGCCACATCTGCCATGTATTTTACCTTTCACCCACGTCCATATCTCCGTTTTACGAGCTCTTCCTCCAAAAGTGTTCCCAACCTTCTCAAGGGTCCCCATCATGCAGTCATAGAACCTGGCTAGCTTTTCATGGTCCTTCAGAGTGATAATTAATCATAATCACGGACACGTTTGATTGAGCCAGGAGGGCACAAGGGCTCAGGATGTCAAGCCAAGCTGGCCTCCTTCCTCCTGGCTGGGTACAGCCTTGTCCAAGTCGCTTTCATCTCTCCGGACCTCCAGGTCCTCATGGGTCACAGGGTAGTGTCTGAGGGTCACATGCCTGTCACGTGGTACACCACCCACCAGGGTGGATGCCTGTGTGCTCTGCCAGGCTTTAGAGCTCACGGGAGAGAGAGATCGTACCTGTAGCCAGCTTTACAATCACAGCCACAGCTGTTCTGGTGATCCTGGAAGGTTCTGCGCAAGCTGAACGAGCCCCACTGCCTAGGGTGGACGTAGTCACCCACCCCAGCACTTGGGAACAAGAGGTCAGGCTGTGGTGCACAAGCCCAGCATGTGCAGGTGCGCCTGCCCAGTGCCCGAAGAGGACAGGGGACGCCAGCCCAGGGCCTGAACACCGTTCACTGTGTCTACACTGCTCACCCTACTCACACACAAGTGGACTTGAAATGCAAGTCATGTGAAGCCTCAGCATACCCTACATCTCTAGTTTAACTCTCCAGGCCCCAAGGAGTGAGTAATCCGGGCCATCCAGGATCATAGGTGAGTGCTCTGTGAGGTTTTCCTGACAGGGAGGTCAGGAGACACTTTTTTCTCAGATCGCATGCCTGTCTGTAAGTGAGAATGGCTATAGCATCAGTACCATGCCCGGCTGTCCTGGAAGGAGCCCGCACTGCAAGATGGAGAACGGTCCATGCTGCCTTTAAAGACTGGAACTCAGTCAGACACAGCAACTGCCCCCTCCCGCCCCCATGCCTCAGCTGTGCTCTGGTCACGCCGGGGAACAGAGCTGGTTTTCCCAGCACCTTGCTCAGGAGGGGATTTGGTAGGGATGAGGCAGGACTCCCCAGTGGTCCCTCCGCCAGCCATGCTGTGGGCAAGGGGGAGCCCTCCAGGAGAACAGTGGTCCCACTTACCCCAGTCTCATAGATGGGGTTGTCAAACTCGGTTTCCACGGTGATCTGGCTGTAGGGGTGGGAGTACATGAGGGGCAGGCGGAGGCTGGAATATTGTCGGCACCTGAGGGGCAGACAGCAGAGCTCCTGTCACACCTCTGCCCCACTGGCCCCCCCCAAGGCTCTGCAGGAGTCTCTGCAAAGGGCGTGGGGTACGCAGGCGCAGCCCTGAGCATGCGAGAATCCCATTGAGGGCAAGTGCTCTCTGCTCATCGCTCTACAGGGTTGTAGGGAGCCAGCCCTGTCACCTCCCGCCCTGGGAAGGAGGAGCCCAAATTGCTTTGACTTGTGAAGTAATTTCTGTGTCCATTGATTCTTCCCCCTGCCTCCCTGGACCATGCCTCCGTCACCCACTGCGCTGCAGAGAGCAGATCAAGGCCCTAGGAGGGCCTCTCCTGCACCTTTCTCTGCCTGCTCGCCTCCTAGTTCACTCGCTGTCACTTTAAAGTTGGTTCAAGAGCGTTCCTCACTGCAGCCTCTCCTATCTGCTCTACCCAGCCACCCAACCTCCAACCCAGGGCCTTTGCTCTCCCTCCCAGGCTCTCTTCCGTTTATCTGGTGCTTGCTTTCCTTCTGTGCTTGGGAGATCCGCTACCTTTCCTCACTGGGATCTGCTTTGTTCATGATAATGTCCCCCGAGCCCAGAGGCTGCTGGCACAGGGCAGAAGCTCTGTAACCATGCGGTGGATGTGCCTATGACCGTCTGGATGTGGCTTTTTGTCCATCGAGGGCAAGCGCTGTGACCTTCAGCACCCAGGACCAAGCCCTGGGACCATGGCACATTCCTGTGCATTTGCTAAGTGACCGAGTGAACCCAGTGAATGGAGGAGGCAGGCTGTGGCTGAGATGTGGTGGGGGAACCGGGAGGCGCCAAGATGCTTTCTGATTCTGACCACAGCACCCCACATCGCAGGAGGCCACTATATCCAAGGGCCGGCTGCACACACCCCACCTACCTCGTGATGTAGATGTAGGCTCCTCCCAGTAGCAAGGAGATGAGAAGGACCGGAATGAAGATGGCCAGCGCCATGTTCCCACCTTCCAATGAGGACTCTGCTGCCGCTTCTGCTACTGAGCACAGAAGCCACTGAGGCCCTGAGGTTTCCCACCAGCTCCACACCCACGGGGGACCTGGTTCTCAAGTGGGTGCCCCACCCCAGCTGACACCCCACGGAGGGGCAGAGGCAGAGAACAGAGGCCAGGTTGCTGACCCTTGCTAGGGAGCCCAGAGTCACCCATGGCTGTGGTAGCCAGAGGGTGGCTGAGAAACAGTTTGGATCTGGTCATTCTAGGCCCATTGGAGTTACCGTGGAGAGGGCAGACATCTGGTTAAAACTCAACTCAGGGGGCGACTTGGACAACGTTCAGGAACAATCTTGCCTTGCTCTCTGCCCTCCTCTCTGAGCAGCTGCACCAGGCTGGGGGACCCTTCTAGAGATTGCCAGTGGAGATGACACCCAGGGGTGGCGGGGCAGTGGGGACAGTTCTGCTGCCCAGCCTCCTCTTGCCCCCCCAATGCTTGTGGTAAAACTGTGGAGATCATGGCAGCTATCCTGGGGTCTGGGGGCACTCGCCCAGCACAGTTTGAGGGCGAGTCCCCCTCTCTCACATCGCTTCTAGAAGCTCGACCTCCTCTGCCCCTCTCTGTGGTCACGTCTCACCAAGTTCAGCTGCGCCTCCATCTGTAACCCATTAGCCACCACCTACGTGGGTGAAGATAACCGATCCTGATCTCCACAATGACTGTGCGCAGCTGGGACTCTGGCTTCGTTCACACTTCCTGAGCCCTTCCGGGGTCCCTGGGTGGCTTTCCCACCGCTCCCTGGGCAGCAAGAGGCAGCGGGGCATTCCCAGGTAGAGGGACACGGTGGGGCCACCCTGCTTCTCACGAACAGCTGACCCGTTATCCCCCCAGCATTTATCTTTGTTCCCTACTCTTCCTGCCGGATTAAAGTGAACATCAGCTAATGACCTGTAATTCACACGGCCTGGTACCCAGAGACAACGGGAGCAGCCGTCGAACTGGTTAACGGACGGGTCACCGCCATCTGTGTGCACAGCCCTGCACTGCGCTGAACGGACATGGTGAACAAGGGCGGGCTGCTGCGTGTGTGGGAGGGCTCGTCTTCAACCGTTGCCCCGACCGGATCAGGAGGCACACCCAGGAGGTCTTGCACCTCTGGTGTGAGGTATCCGGAAAGGTCTAAGTGAAGTGGGGAGACCCACCCTGGATGTGGGCAGCTCCACCCCAAGGGCTGGGGTCCCTGACTGAATGCAGAGGAGAAAGTGAGCTGAGAGCAGCGTGTGTCTCTGCTTCCCGACTGTGGGTGCCGTGTGAGCAGCTGCCTCATGCTCCCGCCGCCATGCCTCCCCTTTCACGGCAGACTGGACCCTGGACTGGGGAGCCACAATAGGCACCTCCCCCTCTTAAGCCGCCTTTGTGGGGTGTCCTGTCATACCAGGGGTGCAAGTAACTAAGATGAGAAAGGAAGGAAGGAAGAAAGGAAGGAAGGAAGGAATCTAAGAAATGAGATACCCTGGTCAGCTGTTGTCGCCTGTCCCACAAAGCACACTCAGGAGAGGGAGACAGGGCTGTGCCAGGGAGAGGGGGCAGAGGGAGGCAGGGCCCTGGATGCCCTCAGCAGCCTTTCACTTAGCAGCCAGAAGATGCTGTGCCCAGGATGTGAGGTGAGGCTGGTTTTATCCCCATAGCACCTATGGGTCAGAAGCTGTCTGACAGGGTCAGGGCTTCTCAGGTCTCTCTGGCTACATTTGGCCATTGCCAAATCCCTTCAGATAATACTTAGGGACCTAAGTTGAAAATGCCTTTATTATCCCCTGACCCTGTGTGTGTGTGTGTGTTTTTTTATGTGGTGTGTGTATATGTGCCACATGAGTGCAGTTGCCCACAGAGGCCAGCAGAGGGCACCGGATCCCCAGAGCTGGAGTTACAGGTGATTGTGAGCCACTTGACATGGGTGCTGGGAACAGAACACTGATCCTCTGCAAGAGCAGAGCACTCTTAACTGCCTAGCCTTCTCTCCAGCCCCAATAGCTACTTTTGGAGGCCCCGGGGAAAAGCTAATGACACAGATGCTGGATGTATTAGAACTTTGAAGATGGAGTAAAACTCACCTTCCAGCGCGTGCTCGAAACTGTCTTGATTCACTGAAACAGAAACCAGGAAGCAGCGTCAACACCGAGGGAGTTCACTGTTTGCATAAGGAGAAGCCGATGGCCCCACATTCGAAAGCCCAGGGTGCACGGTGTGGGGGTGGTGCCTCCGGTGTTATGCAGGATGGTTCCCCCCACAGCACCTCCCAAGGTGGTGAGAGGAAAGAGATGGGCAAGTAGCCTGGGCATCACGGATGGTAATGGCGCCTGTCATGTGTTCTGCATTGTGCCAAGAGCTCTTGCATGCTCCCTCCCACCCCTTGCCAGTCTCCTGTGGCACATGTGATTGTCGACTGTCACTGACATTTTACAGATGAGCCAATGGGTTCACAGAAGTACAGCAAGCAGAGAGCCTAGGATTCCAACCCGGCAGCTCCTGCTTCGTTCACAGCTCTTAACTTTTTTTTTTTTTTTTAAACAGCCTCTTGTGTGGGCCTTGAACATTCAGTGTCAGCCTCCCAATTGCTGGAAAGACAGTTGTGTGACCCCACACCACCTCTAACTACTGGTCTTTCCACGGGGTCTTTTTATATTGTTTCCAAGGAGGTGTGACTCAAGACCCCAACACTGACTGCAGCCAGGGTGAACTGACTCCAGCTTTGAAATCCACGTCACTCAAGCATCTATCACCCATATTTATTGACCAGGGTCTGCATTCTATATCAAATTATTTCCATAAACTCATATTTCTTATAAAGCCCTGAGGTTCAAGGTACCAGGGATGATATCCCATGCTCTGTCACCAAAGTCACCATGCTGGCCGAGCGCTCAACTGCCCAGACCAGGGCACTCCCAGATGCAGAGCCTGGAAGTGAAGTCTTAAGACTGTACCCATGGCGGCCAGGCCACGCTGGCCACTCTGCATTTACTATGTCCTGGCCGGTCCCAGGACTCCTGATTACACTTTGACTAATTGAAGTCACCATCGATCGGTGACAACAACCCCGGCTAAGACGCTGGCTAAGCTGCAGTCTTCTAAAGGTGCCCCCAACTAGAGAATTGGTCCCCAGATTTACAGGCTGATGTTGTTTGAGTGGGGGGCCTTTGGACAGCGACTGGGCATGAGATAGCCCTGCCATGCCAGCAGGCAGCAGGGATCCCCTACAGGTGCAGAGTCAAGCTTTGGGCTCTCTGCCTTCACTACCCTGGACCAAACAGACTTCTATTCTATATAAACTACCTGTTCTCAGATATTTTGTTACAGTCACAAAAAAAGGGACCAAGAAGAGGTGTGGTGGGGGCACATCTGCAATCCCAGCACTTGGGAGGTGGAAGTAAGTGGATCGGGAGTTCAAGGTTAGCCTTGGCTACAAAGGAAGTTCTAGGCTAGCCTGGGCTACATGAGACTGTCTCAAGAAACCAATGAATGAACCAAAGAAAGAAAGTAGACTGGACAGGAACCCACTGGATTTGGATTCCACGAAGCCACAAAGGCCACCCTCAGAGCAAGCTCGGCTTCTCCTGGAGCCAGCCCTGACCCTGGCTCCTCGGGTCTCTTTACCTTTACAGATGGGCAGGGGCCCGCTCCAATGGGACGGCTGTCCCAGAATGCAGCGGATGGTCACTTCGCCCATGAGCTCAAAGCCCTCATAGCACATGAAGGTGAGGGACTCTCCAGGCAGGTACAGCCGCTTATACAGGATCTGGTACCCATTCTCAGGCAACCCTGGATTGTCACATGCCAGGGACTCCTCAGCTGAAATTAAGCCAGACACGGGCTCTGAGAGTCTGTCTCAGACTCAGTACCATTCTCTGGGTGACCTAGCCCACCCCACAGCATCCCCTCTCCAGAGCCCCATCCTGCACCCAAATGGTTTCCCCTCATTCTCTCTCCCATCTCTGGGTACACTCTACACGTGAGCATCGCGGGATGAATAGGGTTGCAGAATCGGGTTAAAAACTATCAGCTCTTTCATTTACTAGCTGGGTGACCTCCAGAAAGTATTACACCCTCTCTGGTCTCCAGTTTTCTCCTTAGCAAATGGGAATATGACTGCAGGGCTCCCTTAGAGAATGGATGTAAGAGGTGGAGAATGTCCTCGCCAGGTGGAGGGTGCTCACTAAGGGATGGATCTTGGTGGTGATCGATTGAAAAGACTGTCCACTCCTCCAGAGCCCATCTGGCATGTCCAGGTCTGGTCTCTGTCACTCATCATTTCTCCTCCAGGAATCTTTCCCTGATGCCACCGGCCACCAAATTTCTAGTGTTTTCTTCTTCTGCCCAGCAGCGCCCACACTGTAAAATGCTGCCATTATTCAGGACAATTGTCTGTGGAATCAAATGCCAAGAGCCTTAAGTGGCCGCAACCAACAGGTTCACACTCCCCTCTGGTGGCTGCTTTTGGGTACTGCCGACGCTAAGTCCTGGGAGACCTAGAGTGTGTAACTTGCTGGGTGACAGCCAGCAAACATCGCTCAGCATCACAAATCCTGAGACATCTGCAAGATTTTAAATCGAGGCAAAATCCTCACAAAGGTTACTGACTTAGCCGTGAACAGCTGACCTCTGGGACTCGGTGCACCTGGCTCCAGCTTCCGGAAGCCATCTTTCCACTTTCAGTGTCTGTGAACCCGAGGAAGATAGGGATTCACACAGGTGTGACTGTACTCTGGGAGGAATGGCTTATTTCACTTAGCAGAGGTCCTCGAGGCTCCTCTCCATTTCCTAAGTGCTTCCGTTTTTAAGGCTGAATAGTATTCTGTTGACAAGCAGACCATGCCTCGTGTCCCCATTTCCCAACAGTACTGATGTCACCGTGAGTGTGTGAATCCAGCTGAGTCCCACTTCTGGTTCTTTGGGGGTAGACACCCAAAAAAAATAACTACTGGGTCCCAGGGTGGCCCCCATTTCGATTTTTGAGGACCTGTATGCAGTCTTGGACATCAGCTCCCCCATGCCACGTTCTCACTAATGATGCACACAGGTTCCAGTTTTTCCACAGAGACCCACCGGTGGGACCTCACTCTGGCTTGAGAAGAGCCGTGGCTCCAGGTGTTGCCTCCTGCGCCAGCTGCCCGCCGTTCAGAAAGATGAGGGGGAGGGAGTTTCATCAGCAGCCCCCAGGTGCCCCCAGGTGAGCAAGCCTCAGGAGAGAAGGGACCCGAGGCAAGCCTGTGGCCTAGGCTTCCGCCTTCTGAGTGTAAGCCTTCTTCTCAAACCCACAGTCCCCAGTCCAGGACTCAGGGGGAGTCGACTGGTCTGTTGAGACTCACAGGACCTGGACGCGTTTGACAGCTGCTCTCAACGGTCCCCCAGGGCCACTCCATCTTCCTTCCCCTGCAGCTGTGCCCCCCTCTCACTAAAGGCCTTACTGAGTGAGGGGCACTCTCCTCCCCTCCCTGCCTTCTCTCCCTCTCCCTGCATGTTCTCTCTCCCTTTGTCACAGGTGAGCCCCACAGACAGAAGTGGAGATGGCTCTGAGGTCCCTACCTCCTGGGACTGTCCCCTGGGTATTGCCGGGACCCCAGACTTGCTTTCGGCTGCGAACCTGGCAGAAGGGTTGGGAGACCTCCTCTGACGACACCGCCTGAGATGGGCACTTCTAACAAATCACCGTGGCGGGCGAGACACCCGGCTTTGGTGTGTGCCGCCACCTAGATGGGCCCACAGCAAGGGCCTGAAGTGGTTACTACCTCTTCTTCTGTAAGATGTATCGTCTAAAGACCCCTTGCTGACCCAGGTCTGTCCTTGGGGATTTCAATGTCCCTGGAGTTTCTGTAATGTCCCCAGCACTGTGTGTGGCGGTGGTGTGTGTTCTTTCTAACCCTCCTCCTTCCTGGAACTCAATATTATATTGTGCTCATCTGGAGATCCTAGCACCCGGCACAGGGTTTGTTTCACAGGAAGTGCCAGTTATTCTGCCAACTAACATATCCCATAAGCATGAGGTGTGCTGCGGTCTGAATGGCACTACAGGCTTGTGTGACTGAACACTTGCTGCCTGGCTGGGAGCGCTGCTCGGGAAGGTCACTGAACCTTTAAGAGGGGAAGCCTCTCTGGAGGATGTGTGTCTTTGGGGGCGGGCCTTGAGGTTTCATAGCCTGGCACCATTTCCTGTTCCTCTCTGCCTCCTGAGTGCAGATGCAATGTGACCAGCCGGCCTACCTGTTCCCACCCACACTTCCTCCCCCACCCCCACCATGCTGGACTGCAGCCCCTCCACTGTGAGCCAGAATCAACCCTTTTCCCTTGGAAATTGCGTCCTGATGGCGTGTTGTCCTCACAGTGTTCACAGAGATGAATGAAACAAATCCAAACTTGGCCCCACAAGACTGAGGCCAGAGGCACATAGCAGAATACAGGGCCAGGCTGGAGCCTCTTCTCTGCCAGAGTGACCAATACAATGTGGATGAGGAGAAAGGGATCTTCCTGGCCACCATACAATTGGAGGTTTATCAAAATTATACAATGGAAAGAAAGAAAGCATCTTCAACAAATGGTGCTGGCATAATTGGATGTCGACATGTAGAAGAATGCAAATAGACCCATATCTATCACCATGCACAAAACTCAAGTCCAACTAGATCAAAGACCTCAACATAAATCCAGTTACACTGAACCTGATAGAAGAAAAAGTGGGAAGTAGCCTTGAACACATTGGCACAGGAGACCACTTCCTGAATAGGCACTAAGATCTACAATTAATAAATGGGACCTTCTGAAACTGAAAAGCTTCTGTAAGGTGAAGGACACTGTCAATAAGACAAAATGGCAGCCTACAGAATAGGAAAAGATCTTCACCAACCCCACATTTGACAGAGGGCTGATCTCCAAAATGTATAAAGAACTCAAGAAACTAGACATCAAAGTATCAAATAATCCAATTTAAAAATGGGGTACATATCTAAACAGAATTCTCAACAGAAGAATCTCAAATGGCTGAAAGATGTTTAAGGAATTGTTCAACATCCTTAGTCATCAGGGAAATGCAACTCAAAAGACTCTGAGATACCATTTTACACCTGTCAGAATGGCTAAGATTAAAAAACACTGATGACAGCTTATGTTGGAGAGGATGTGGAGTAAGGGGAACACCCCCCCCACTGCTGGTGGGAGTGCAAACTTGTACAGCCACTTTGGAAATCAATATGGTGGTTTCTCTGAAAATTGGGAATCAATCTACCTCAAGACCCAGCTATATCAATCTTGGGCATATACCCAAAGGATGCTCAATTATACCATGAAGACACTTGCTCAGCTATGTTCATAGCAGCATTATTCATAATAGATAGAACCTGGAAACAACCTAGGTTCCCCTCAACCAAAGAATGGATAAAGAATATGTGGTACATTTACACAATGGAGTATTGTTCTGCTGTAAAAAACAATGACCTCATGAAATTGCAGGCAAATGGATGGAATTAGAAAAAAAAATCATTCTGAGTGAGGTTACCCAGACCCAGAAAGACAAACACAGCATGTACTCACTCATAAGTGGATATTAGGAGTAAAGTATAGCATAACCAACCTGGAGTCCATAGCCAGAGAGCCTAGATAACGAGGAGGGCCCAATGAGGGATGCATGGATTTCCTTGGGAAGGGGAAATAAGAGATCTCCTGGGTAAACTGGGGGCAGGGTATGGAGGGATGGGAACTTGAGGGAGCAGGTTGGGTGGGCTGGGTGCTGGAGGCAGGACAGAGGGGGAGAGTAAAGACATCTTGATGGAGGGGCATTTTGGGGCTAGGGAGAAACCTGGCTCCGTGGAAACCCCCAGGAATCCATAAGGATAACCCCAGCTAAGACTCCTAGCAATAGTGGAGAGGGTGCCCGAACTGGCCAACTACTGTAATCAGATTGGTGTCTACCCTAATTGTCATCAGAGATACTCTAGTAACCGATGAAAGCAGATGCAGAGATGCTCGGGCAAACACTGGGCTGAGCTCTGGGAGTCTTGCTGAAGAAAGGGAGGAAGAATTGTATGAGCTGGGGTAGGGGGTGGGTCATGACGGTGGAACCCACAGAGACAGCTGATCCAACCTCGTGGGAGCTCATGGACTCTGCACCAACAGTTAGGGAGCCTCCATGGGACCAACCTAGACCCTCTGCATGTGTGTGACAGTTGTGTAGCTTGGTCTCTTTGGAGGGCTCCTAGCAGTGAGATCAGGATCTGTCCCGGGCACTTAGCTGGCTTTTGGAACCTGTTCTCCATGGTGGATTATCTTGCCCAGCCTTGATGCAAGGGGAGCTTAGTTCTGCCTCAACTAGATGTGCCATGCTTTGCTCAAGCCCATGGAGGTCCCTGCCCCTTTCTGAGTGGAGGTGGAGGGAGAGTGGAAGGGGAGGGGGGACTGGAAGGAGAGGAGGGAGGGGAAACAGCAGTTGATATGTAAAATAAATGAAAAAAATGTTATTTAAAATAATAAATAAAAATTCCATAAAAAACAACAACAAACAGTTGGAGGCTTATCTTGGTTGATGCATCTCAGATGACAGTGATAGTGTGGACATGTCCTGGCAGGCACCCACACCTGTTTCCTAGAGCCTTGACTGGCCGTGGGACCTGCAGAGAAACTAGGGCGGGTCACTCGGTGTCCTGCCCTTGAGTGTGTGTGCACTCCACGTTCTCAGGAGTCCACCAGACACACAGCTGCAGCCTCATGTGACAGAGAGCACCCCTTCCCAGGGAGGAGGGCGTCACAGCCGTGAGGGGGTGCAGACCAGCACAGAGTCCCCTTCAGCTCCCCAGAGTGGCTCATGAGGACCAGGCTTGGCCAAGGCTATTGTCACATGAAATGAAGGTTATCCATAGACTTCAGGTTTGCCCTTGGCTCTGTGAATAGTCTGAGACTTGCAGCCAGGTCCACAATCACGCCACAGCGCCTCCCTTCAGTCAGCCCTGGGAAATCTCCAAGACTCCTTGCGTTACACATCGGTGGATGAGATCTGAGGCACAGCAAGGGATTGTTAAACCCTGAAGAGTGAGCCTGGGCTTGTGGGAGGGAGGACTTTTAAATTTAATTCAATTTTCAGTTCATTTTCTGAGTCTTAGGTAATCTAAACAGCGAGTTACACCCCTAGCCTTTGTTTTTCAGTGACAGGTAGGCTTGAACTCATGAGCTTCCTGCTTCAGCCCTGCCACAGGGAGGGGAGGACAAGGGTGTGCTGTGACATCCAGTCTAAAGGTCGGTTCTAATCTTTTCTGGTTTGCTTAGATGAAAAGAGTCATTAACTTCATGGAGAGAGTTCATCAGACTCTGTGACACTCGGCTTGGTAGACAGCTGACGTGCACTCAGCCTGTGCCAGGCCGGTGCTGGGAGCTGGCTGGAGTGGAGGTGGTGAGCTGGTTTCTGTTCTGTTCTGCCACAGCTCAGCCATCCTGAGCACTGAGGAGAATCTGGACCCCATGTTTCTAGAGCAGAGAGGCGCCTTGAAATCCCTGTAGTACCCAGAAGCGACCAGCAGATGGCAGTAGCACCCCAGGAGATTTCTCTATAATCCTTTCGGGAATTGTCTACCTTGAATGTTCAAATGACTCCACAACCCTCTTGCCCCACCTGTGTGCTGGGACTGCAGGTGTGGGCTGCCATGCTGGCTGCAGGGTGCTGTTCCGGGTGAGATCTACAGTTCGCTTTGACGCATCTGTGACTTGTTTTCTGGTTGCTGAGTGACCAGGCTTCAACCCCGGAGTGGCTCAGGGAGGAAGGGTCTCCCAGTTAAGGGTACAGTCCATCGGGGCGAGGAAGGCATGGCGGCAGGAGTGTGTCACACTGTGTCCCCAGTCAGGAGGCGGAGAGATGAAACCCTCTTTTTATTCAGCCCATAGGATGGTACCACCCACACCAAGGGGTCATAGTGACAGTGTCTTCTCTCTGGAAACTGCACAAATATGTCCAGAGGTGTGTCTCCTAGGTGACTGCAAATCTAGTTGGGGCCACAGGGAAGAGGTGAAATCACAGGATGGTCAATGGGTTAGTCTGCCATTTAGTTCATGTCTGAAATACGTGGATGTTCAGTTTGGATAGACAGATGATAGCCATCCTAAGTCTCTAAGGTCCCAAGGAGTCAAGACCACAACGCCTGTGCTACCTCATGGCAATAACCTGCAGCCAACTTTGTTTGGAGACGGAATCTTGCTACTATGCTGCTCAGGATGGCCTTGAACTTGCCATCCTCCTGCCTCAGCAGTGCTGAGATTATCGGTGTACACTAACCACCACAGATGGTTCAGAAATCTTTTCTTTATATAGGGTCGCCCGGCGACCCGGAGACACAGATCTGACCGTCTGCCTCCCTGCTTAGCTGGTGACCTGACACAGTTGCTCAGCCATCAGGTAGTGTGGACAGGCTTGGTGGGGAGGTTGCCTCCACCAGCCAATGGCTCGCTGCCTTGCCATTTTATAGACAAGTAAACTGAGGCCCAGGCAACTCATTTGTCAAGCATTTCACAAGGAGGAAGTGGCCGAGCTATCATCGGAGTCTGGTGATACTTTGGCCCTCGAGTTGGTTCAATTCAGTTTTCAGCCTCCTCCTTGCCTCCCCCCAGGCAACCATGAGAAGGAACTTTCCCTCTCCCCTCCCCCAGTGAGGCTGCTCCATCCCTTCCCACTTCCCCATGATTCTCTAGTGTCCTGACACCTCCTGTGACTTGCAAGCTCATTAGCATGGGTGTCAGGGAAGCTGGTACTACTCAGCCCTGAACCTGATAGGGAGATTTCCAGGAACACTGGTCCCGGTGAGGGGAGGCTCCAGGCTTCGGTGACCTGGGGAGTGTCTTTGGAGAGAGTTAGCTTTCCCTATCTTCTCACCTGGGGTCTCTGCAGCACTCAGGTGTCACCGGGAGAGTCCAGAGCTCATGCTTTAGGCTCTGGAGGCTGCCCCCCCCCCTCTGATGTTGCCTGTTCTTTAGAGGTCCATGTGTTGAGGGCTTGTCCCCAGGCTGGTGCTGTGGGGCATGAGACCTAATGGAGTCCCAAGCATCATCTGGCTATTCCTTTAAAGGTGATGGGACCCTGGTCCCAGCTTTTTGCTTCACTACAAACTCTGGCCATGATGTACATCAGACCAATTGCCCTTGGACTAGAACCTACAGACTGGGGCTCAATGAACCCCTTTACTTTCTAAATCAATCTGCCTCAAGTGTCTAGTTATAGTAATACAGGCCTATGGATCTCAGCTTTCTTAGTTTGTACATGTATGCATAAGTATACATGTATACAGGCTCTTGGTCACAAGCAGAGGAGAGGGGAAGGCCTCTAGGACTTCATTTTCTCTCTCTTCTCGATCAGAAGCGACACACCTCGGATTTCTTTCCTTCCAGCAACAGAGGAGTTGAGGCAGGGGTGTACTGCCCAAGGCAAGGCACACCAGCACCAGTGAGCAGCAGCCCCGGGACAGACTCCTTGTTTCCCAGTGGCTTTGACTGCCTGCTGGTGGGCCTCCTTGCTGCTGCAGTCATCGGGGGCCAGGACTGGCTGACAGGCCACAGAATGTATTCCCCCTGGAGGAGCAGCCAGGCCACCAGCTCTCCACTGCCAGGGTTCTGTTCTCCCCTAGGCTCCTGAATCTCAGGGGTGCTGTCTGGGGTCTCACTGCCCATACTCCTCAGTGACCTTCTCCCAGCCTACTGTTCGAAAGTCTCTGTGTGGCCGACTGTTTGAATTTAAGTGTAAGCGTGTGCATCTGTGTATCCGTCAGAGTGTGTCATGAGTGTGGCCATCAGAGGGCAGAAGAGGGAGTCAGGTCCCTTGGAGCTAAATTACAGGCAGCTGTGAGCCGCCTGGACATGGGTGCTGGGTACGCAGCTGTTTTAAACCTCAATGGCCTGTGAACTCTCTTCTGGCCACACAACTCCCCTGCTTCACACTGTCTTGGTCTGTAGTTGCTGTGGGCAGGGTTTCTGGGGCTCATCAGAAGCCTGGCCTTGCAACTGAGCTCTCTGTTAAGTAGGTGGCAGCCAAGGCCTCTCTGAACCTTGCATCCCGTCCTCCATCTCTTAGATAGGGTCTCCCCGTGACGCTCAGCCTGGCTGAGAACCCCCAGTCCTCCTGCTTCAGGCTCCCCAAAGGGATGACAGGCACCAGCCACGCCTGGCTTTAGAATCTTCTCCTTATCCTCCATCTCTCTCCCTCTCCCTCTCTTTTTGCACACACATGTGTGTTGTGCAAACACCTGTGTGTTGGCATTGTGTGGGTATACATGCGTGTGACTGTGCATGTGCAGGTATGCGTGTGCGTGTGTGCGCGTGCGTGTGTGCACGTGCGTGTGTGTGTGTGTGTGTGTGTGTGTGTGTGTGTGTGTGTGCCGAGGCCAGAGGTCGATGTTGACATCGGGTGTCTTCCTGTACCACTTCTCACTCTCCTGAGGCAGTATCTGTCTCTGAACCGGGAGTTCTGTTTTGCTAGTCCAGCTCAGCCTGGATCCCTTGTCTCTGCCTCCTCCATTGGCGTGGGTGCTGGGGATTCAAACTCTAGCCCTTAAGCTAGCAGAGCAAGTCTCCCCAGCCCCATGTCTCACGTTCTTCTTCACATGAAACAAGAGAGACGTGAGGGAAACCCGGCAGAGGGCTGACGTGTTCACCTGAAAGCCGTTGCCCCGACAGGGCCCGCTGCTGTGGTGTGTGGTGTGTGGTGGTAGCAACACAAGGGTGCAATGTGATGCCTCCCCCAGGCCGGTCTCCTCTGTGGCAGGAGAGGCAAGCCCGAAACAATGACCCCAGTTTGAACGCAGGACTCACAGACACAGTGGGGCAGGCGAGATGTCCAGATGGGAGTCCCGGTCTCGCGGCTGTAGCAGGTGAGAAGCGAGCTCCCTTCCAGCACAAACCCGGGGCTGCAGGTGTACTGGATGGTGGTGCCCACCAGCAGCACGGGATCGGAGATGAGGCGGGTGGAGTGCTCCACCTCCCCAGGGTCGGTACAGTACATAACTGCGGAGAGAGGAGCACATGGGTGCACGGGGACACCACGGGTCACCAAGACTCACGGGAGGATCTAGAAAGTTCCTCAAGTCAGCCCTTTGCCTTTTGGGGACACAGCACACGGCTCCGCAGAGGTGGCTGGAGAACAGGTCAGGTGGGAAGAGACCTGAATTTTATTCCTGAATGTGCCCCCCAAATTTTCACCAGGCCCCAAACCTATATCTAAGGTATAAATCATCACTGAGGAGGGTGAGCATAGTGTGTGTGTCAGGGGTGAGCACAGTGTGTGTGGGTGAGCACGGTGTGTGTGTGAGTGAGCATGGTGTGTGTGTGGGTGAGCATGGTGTGTGTGTGGGTGAGCATGGTGTGTGTGTGGGTGAGCGCTGTGTGTGTGGGGTGAGTGCTGTGTGTGTGGGGTGAGCACGCGGGGAGGGAAGGGCTCGGTTTGAGCATCCGTTCTATGAAATCCCTCGCAGTGGCCAGAGTGGGAGGAACAAAGCGGGGGTTGTTCCTGCTCTCTGGGATGCCTGACCCTGGAAAACAAGCATCAATTGCACTTTAATTAGAAAATCAATACAGATAAAAGGGAAACAGTAAAGTAATTAAAAAGGAAGGAAGTGAACACCTGAGTGATGTGAACAACGTCCACCACCCTCAGAATGGACAGTTTACGCAGTGCATCCCTTCATGTAGAATACCCTTCTGCAGCCATTTCCACCTGTAAACCATCCGTCTGTCTATCTACCCATCTGCCAATCCTCTGTCCATCTGTCCACCAATGTAGCCATCTATCCATCTATCCTGTCTATCTGTCCATCTATCCATCCATCTAGATAAAGCTTTATATAGATATAGAGAGACACAGTCATATGCCACATACAGGGTTATGCATTAGTTACCTTGTATACATATACCATACACATTGTATATTAAACACATGGTCTATAACTCCATCTTACCTGCATAAATATCCATGTCTAGGAATCCACACACATTTATCTACCAACAGATATGAGCAGACATCTACACATGGAAAGGTTTAGAAAGATACCTACATAGAAAACGTCAGGATCTACCTGTGCACAGACCAGGCTCATCCGTATCTATAAACCCATCCATCCATCTGTCCGTCCACCTGCCTCCCTGCCTCCCTGAGCAGGTCCATCTCAGCGTTCCAGGTGCCACAGGTATCACACATGTGCACGTGGCTGACCGTGACTCTTCGGTAGCTCTTCCCGTGTTGCCTGGCTACTGTCCTTTCCCCTTAGGTGGCCCAGTCCCTGCTCTGTCCCTTCCCCATCTCCCTCACCCTCTGCCAACACTTGTTATTATCGAGCTGTTCTGATTCCAGTCTTGTGGAACAGGAACATTAAACTGTCACCTGGAGGTCCCTGCCACAGGGTTGGAGTTGGGAGTTTGATGCGGGAGGTGGGGGAAGAAACCGGCCAGGAGAAGAGGCCACGTCAAAGCTCACCTCCTTCCCTTGCTGTAGGCCGTCAGCGAGAAGCTAGCAGCGCCTCCTTTCCTTATCCCCTGTCAGGACAGGGAGCACCTCCCCCTGTCAGGACAGGGAGCACTCCTGGGGCAGCACCCGGGAGTCAGCAGGAAGGAGACTGGCTGCCTGTGGAGGGAGCTCAGAACTGGAGGAAGATGGCTTTGATTTGCTGTGCTTGGCTCGACAGACACGTTAAAGATTCAGCATCATTTTCGCAAGGCTGGGCACACTCATTTGCTACAGTCCCCACTGATCCCTGCCACCCTCCGCCCAATATATTTCATTTATTTGCATTTCTACTAGACTGTAGGCAACAGAGCTGGGGTTCCAGTGAAATCATTTGAGAAAGGAGGCCAGCTCCTACCTTAAGCAGGTAGGGTTGATTCCACGTGACGTGTGTCTTTGGGAGGGACACTCCACCCAGTTTAACTTAGGGAGAGAAAAAAAAATGACTCTTACTTTTTTCACAAAATGGGGGATCACTGCTCCAACTCAGGTCCCACTGGCAGGTGAGGGTGTCGCTCCCTACGATGTCATAGCCAGGGTCGCACTGGTACGTGATCCGGGCTCCCCTGACCAGCTCTGTGTGGGAAGTGGTTTTCCAGCCGTTCTGGATCTCAGGCAAGTCTGAGCACGAGTCATTCCGTGACACCTCTTTAAAACAAAACATCTTCCTTAGGTTTGGGAAAAGCAGTTAGAGGCAGGTGCACTGTAGGAGGATCCTGTAGCCTGAGAGGATCAGTTCACAGCAGGACAGTAGCTTAGCACTGGTGAAAGCCACCACGGGCAAACTCTTCAGCTCAAAGGGCACATTTCTGGAGAACGTTTGCCACAACCTGGGACACCCAAAGGCGTCACTGTGGCGGGATCCTCTCTCCTTCCTACAGACCTGTCACTGAGGTGGTCCAAACCTGACTCTTGCTGTCTTTGTGTGAGAGTGCATGGTGAGCAGGTCTAAAACAGTTTTATATACTTCTAGGGACAGCAGTGGCCTCGACTGTCAGGAAAGCCACCCCGAGCAGCCAGAAGCGGCTTCCCCAGGATTTCAGCACACTTCTATTTGGAGAAAAGACCTCTCCCGGCTGCCTGAAGGAAGGGGCCAGGGAAACGGCTTTTATAGTTTCATGGACGGGAGCAGGGGCCCCTATTTTTAGGTCTCTGAAAAATCAGACAAGTGCTGGATTTGGGACTCAGCTGCACATACATGCTGGAAGACACCGGATGGAAAGGAAGAAATGGGGTGGGTGCTGAGAGCTTTCTCTGGCCAAATGCCTTCAGACAGAAAGGTCTGCTCGCCTGACCCTCAGTGGGAGCTACCATGCCACACCCTGTGGAGGACCCTGTCCCCTCAGTGACAGGAGTCACGTTGGCACCATTCTCTACCTGGGTGGCCATGGCTGAGTTACCTACACTTGCCATGTTTCAGTTTTCAGAGGCCACTACCAGGAAAATGGCGATTCTGCTTTTCCCAGCAGGTAGCAGGGAGGCACCAAACTGCCCATCCCTAGAGGCTCCTTTTAACTCTACGAGCAAGGAGACCAGCCCCGGAGTCAGACAACTCTCTCTCTCTCTCTCTCTCTCTCTCTCTCTCTCTCTCTCTCTCATCTACTTTCATGCAGTCTCATGTAGCCTGATGGGAGCCAAGCCACCAGAACCCCTTCCTCCAAAGGCTTGCCGATCAAAAGGGCAACCATCTGTGCCCTGGAGAAGAACTCAGGAGCAGCAACAGAAATGTTCCCAGGTGTTTGTAACATAATGAAGGACAAAGGGCCCAAGAAGCAGAACTCAGAGGATGGATGCCTTCGTTAGCCTCTTGGAAAGAGCAATGGGGGCAGACAAGGCCACACTGAGAACCAAGGAAGATGTAATCTGCTGTATGCCGAGGCCTGAAGCATGTGAAGGAGGCTAGGCAGAGCTGCCCTGTTCAGTGACTCAGAAGAAGGGGCATCCTCAGGGAGAGCAGGCCGCAGGACAGGGGACAGGGAGCAGATGAGATGTGAGAAGTTGCAAATAGAGGGAAGCGGGCGTGTGCAGGGAGGTCACAGCCGAAAACCCAGGAAACAGCACAACTTAGCGTTCCGAGGCCTCACTTAATAAGTTCTCACATCCACTCCTTCAGCGTTTCCATTTTACTCATGAGAGAAGGGTGCTCAGAGTGGCTCACTGACTCGCACAAGGCCACACAGCCCTCCACAACAGTGCGAGGATATAAACTCTGGTCCTCATGACTAGAGAGCCCGTGCGCCTAAAACCACCTGGGACAACTATGCCACTGCATTGACAGATCCACCAGCCCCAGAGCATCCACACAGATGTACCCACGGGAAACCACCATGCACAATCTTCCTCCAGCACAAACAAGGTTGATGTGGTCGAAATACCTACCTATATAGTTCATGATAAATCCCTGGCCCTTGCCAAAGATGAGGCCGGCAGGGTCCGAGTGGAACTGGATGGTGAGGTCTGGCGTGGAGGAGTACAGTTTCTGAGGACTGCTGTTGCCAAAGTACTGGCCCAGGACGTGGGGTACAACCTCATCACCATCGTAGATGGTCAGGATATCGCTGTTGCTCAGGTTCAGGCTTGATGGGCAGAGAGAAGAGGAGGGAGTCACTGTAGGCTCCTGTCTGTCCGCGTAAACACCAAGTCACCTTTTCAGGGACACAGAATTCCTTCAGACATGCAATGTGTCAGGCCCTGGCTAGGAAGCAGGGATGAGGTGGTCCAGATGGCAAATGGGACCAGGGCACACTGCTCCCTCCTATCAACAGGACAGGCAGACCTGTAGACGGCTGGGTTCTGGAAGAGAACTTTGCAAAATGGCTCTCCCTGTCTGAGTCTCACTGTGAAGCCAAATCATGCACAGTAAACTGTGCTGGCTTCCCTGTCCCAATAACAACACTGTTTTGTGGTGCAGTGCTGTGCTGGGCATGGGGCTACATGCTGGGCATGTGACATGGGTCTGTCCCTCTTTGATGCAGAAGATGCTGAGGTCATCGGAAGCTGGTGTTGTCCTCCAGGCCCTGCTGAGCACAGCCCGCCTGTTCATGTGGGAAAAACAAACTGCTTCTTATGATCCCTCCATCAGTAGAGTTCTCCACTGTGTGCAGCAACAGTGAGGTGGGGTGCCTTGTGCAGGAACTGTGCTCAAGCCTGCTACCATGACCCTTATTAAGGGGTGATACAAAGATCTGAGTGCAGGACTAGGCCTTGCCACTGATACCAAGGATGGAGGTGATGGTTAATGACGCAGAAGGCAGGTCCAAGCCCAACTTGCTGTGTCTGCCCTACTCTAGCTTGCTTGTACCATGCCCAACCTCGAGGCCTAGCTGGGGTCACACATCTGTGCTCTTGTCCAGCCTGCCGAGTCTGCCTGACCCTAGCCCATCTGTTCTATCCTCAACTACCAGACCTAGCCAGAGTCTCACATCTTGAGCTCCAGGGCAGTCTGCTGAGCCGGTCCCGTGTCCTTCCCAACCTCCACGCTTGGACCTGGTAGCACATCCTGTGGACCAGCTTAACCTGCTGAGTCCGCCTGACCCTGGTGCTTACTAATTCCCTGGCACCACATCCAACCTCCAGACCTAGCATGGTCACACTTCCTGTGCTCCACTCCAGTCTGGTGAGTCACTAGATGCTAGCCCATGCATGCCATATCCAACCTTCAAACTTAGCCCAGGTCCCACATCCTGTGCACTGGTCCAGTTGACCCTAGCCAGCTTGCAGCACACCCAACTTCCAGCCCTAGACTGGGATGTACGTCTGTGCTCCAGGGCAGCCTGGTGAGTTCTTGGCCTGCCCACACCACCCCAAACTTGAAGCCTATTGCACGACTTGTATGGCAGCTTAGCCCAGTGTGCCCAAGACCCCACCCATGCCACCCTCACATGCCCTGGCAGAGCTCAGGTAGCAAATCCTAAGTAGATCGAACCGTTTATCCCACTGCTTTCTCCGTCACTCCTCGATTGGAATCACTCCCATTCCTCCAACCCAAATGACCACCGAGCAACTGAAGGCATTGCCTACCAACTCCCCATGTCTGATTGGTTGAAAGCAGCCAAACTCGGGCAACAATAGAAAAAACAAAAAACGAAAAACAAAAACAAAAATATACAAACAAACCCAAAACCAAGCTTACCCTCCGTAGACCTCCTAAAATCTCATATTAGACACATAACCAATGGAAGCCTCTGTGAGTCTAGGTCTTATCACAAAAACACAAATATGAAGGGCCAGTACAGTATGTCATGGTCACGACCCACGCCCATACACCATAGAATCATTCTCCAATAAGAATTACCTAGATGAGAGAGTTCTGAAAGGCTTTAGTTTTTAAGTTTTTTTTAGAGAGATTTCCCCCTCAAATTTTTTAAGAAAAGTTTTTTAGTTTAAGAGAAAGATGTTTTCCCCCGGAGAAAGAAAGACCAACTTTTCCCAAGACTTCCCAACTTTCAGAATTGAGACTTCATCTTGGTAGATTTTTTCCTGTGATAAGTATGTAATGTCCATCCTGATCTCTTTCGATTGATTTTAGTTTGAAGTCTGTTTTATTAGATATTAGGATTGCTACACCAGCTTGTTTCTTAGGTCCATTTGCTTGGAAAGCCTTTTCCCAGCCCTTTACTCTGAGGTAGTGTCTGTCTTTGAAGTTAAGGTATGTTTCTTGTATGTAGCAGATGGATGGATCCTGTTTTCTTATCCATTCTGTTAGTCTGTGTCTTTTTATAGGTGAGTTGAGACCATTGATATTGATGGATATTAATGTCCAGTGATTGTTATTTCCTGTTATTTTTTGTGGTCGTGTTATGTTGTCCTTCTTTGGTGTTTTTTGGTGTGGGTTTATCTATTGCCTGAGTTTTCATGGTTGTGTTTAGCTTCTTTGGGTTGGATTTTTCCTTCTAGTGCTTTCTGTAGGGCTGGGTTTGTGGATAGGTATTGATTAAATCTGGTTTTATCATGGAATATTTTGTTTACTCTGCCTATGGTGATTGAACTCTCTCAAAAGGACAAAAATTAGAATCACCTGAAGATATTAGTATGGGGACCACCTGTGATTAGCTCTAAGGGAAAACAACAAACCTCTTAAGACAGCAAAACCTCTCTAAGTTCTATCTTTTAAGCTTTAAAAATCCTCCCTGCAATGCAGGAGGCAGGGACAAGTTCCTAAAAACCTCTTCTAAGCTCTGTCTCTTCAAGCTAGTAAAAGACTGTGGGTCAGAGTACCCTGAGGGAAACGCTTGGGAGAGTGTGGGTAAAGAGCTACAGAGAGCCCAAAAGGACAGGAAACTTTACCTGAGAAAAGCAAAAAAGCCAAGCTTTTCAGTTACAGACCAGCTGAGGCATCAAGGGTTTTGTCTGAGTGAGCATTTCAGAATGAAAAGGTGCTCCTAATCGTCCTAATGCAAAGATCCCCTGAAGCAATGCAAACTGTTAGCATTGTATCCTCTCTTCTGACCAAAAACCCAGAGGCGACTGGCCAGCGTCTCTAAGTTGGAGTGCATTTTGGGGATACTAGGTTTCCTGCAGTTGTAAACTTCCTGGAGCACAGAGCTGAGGCAGGAAGGTGCAGGACCCAGGGGAAGATTGCAAATGAACAAACAAAGCTAAAGCCGGTGGGAGCAGCACAGTTGCCTGCTTTCCTACAAGTCCCAGGTTGATAGGTCCACAGCTGCAAAAAGAAATCTGAGAAAAAACTTTCCTATCAGAGTAAGGACCTTTCTGGGAAAACAGTAAAGCTGAACTGTATCTGAAGCAGTTGTGTGGTTGAGTCAGAACGCTGTCTGGGGAAAGAGCCCAGCCGGGGCAGAACAGAACTATCCAGGAGTAAAGCTTTCTTTTCCATCAGAGAAAGCACCTCATTGAGAAAAGCTTTGTTTCAACAGACTCCTGTGAGATGAGGGAGTGTAGCCCTGAGGGGTGATTGCCTCTGGCATAAGCTCTGTCCTTGATGACCCAGACAAACTACTCACTGGGGGACTGGGCCAGGTGAAGGCCTGATAAGGCAAAACACCTGTCCTAATGGGA
>CABHPQ010161661.1:6630-27163 GCA_902168405.1 Peromyscus aztecus | reverse complement strand
ATATACAGAGATTTATGGTACATTCATTAGGAACCATTTAATTAAACAAGAAAGAAGTTAATTTTAAAATGTACTCAAAAGTCATTTGATAATAGGAAGATATAATACATATGAAATCACTAGACTCATAAATTGATAATTACAGAAAGTAACTAGAAGATGCTAATTTTAAACACTATGGCAACAAAGCATCTGAAACTGTCATTCAAAGTTGTTTGGGATCTAGTAAAGAAAATGAATGTTTTAATCTAATTAAGAATTGAGCCTACCAAGATCTCCTAAGGATTTTGTGACTGAAATGGGTTTCAGATATATGTTTATATCTACTCAAATTAGTAATGTCTCAATTCCTTTTTACTGAGTACTAATTGTCTTAGTTTTTTTTTTGCAGGAAATAAGATAATAAAAATGCCAAAGGTAAATAGAAATTGAATGAATGCCTTCCTTCCTTCCTTCCTTCCTTCCTTCCTTCCTTCCTTCCTTCCTTCCTTCCTTCCTTCCTTCCTTCTCTCTCTCTCTCTCTCTCTCTCTCTCTCTCTCTCTCTCTCTCTCTCTCTCTCTCTCTCTCTCTCTCTCTCTCTCTCCCCCCCTCTCTCTTCTCCCTTCTTCCCTTATGTGAAGTATATATGCATGTATGGGAGTTTACTTGCTTTTAGAGACCTGTCTGAGGACAGATGTTGGTGTTGAGATCTATTCCTCAATTCCTATATACATTTGTGTTTGTTTGAGATAAGTTCTGTCGGTGTAATCCTGGTTGTCCTAGAACATGCTCTGTAGATCAGTCTCATTTCAAACTCATAGAAATCCTCCTGCCTCTGCTTGCACGGTGCTTGGATTAAAGACTTGTGCCACCACATCCAGCATCTGAAGTTTTCCATTTTGACTAGACAAGGTGGTCAGTGATTCCCTTGGTTCTTGTGTGCGCCCTGTATGGGTGTGACAGAGATCTTTCAAAATGTCTTTTTCTTTTTTTTTTTACATGAGCTGGGTACCTTTGAAACTTTGAAAACAAGAAATCTATCTGTTCTAAGCAATTGGGATGATTTCATGAAGTAGCATATTTTTTAGGAAATGAATTAGGTAACACACAAACACATATATATCCAAAATTAACACATCATAATTTAGAATATTAAATTTCAGAACAGGAATTTAGTTAAAAACTGATTTATCAAACATTGACTTTAATTAGAAAGTGATTTTCAAATTTTATGAGTTCTAATTTTCTGTACATGTAAAATATAGTGATGACCTATAACAGAGCAACATAAGAATGTGAGTTAATACCTTAGCATGAAAGGGTGGATGAAATATAAGTTGGAAATCTTTTAATATTCCCAACACTCACATTTCACTTGTACCATTTGGCTAAATTCACAGAGCATGATAATCAGAATATGAACACAAAGAAGGAAATGGAGATATATGAAAATGTACCAAAAAATAAAAACCCTGAATGTACACTATTTTACCTGAGGTGTTCAACTGGTACTTCCCACTTGAAAGAGAATGTATACTACATAGGGAACAATACACAAAAGGAAGCAATGAATAGAAAATAGGTGTTAGAAGATTAACATAAAATAAGACTCTAGATTATCCACTGTCAAACATTTTCAGATCTTCTGTCTAATGATAAATGCAAGCTAAACTTTGCCTCTTAGAATAGCTAGATTTCAAATGGCTGGTCACAGGAAGAGTTGATAGTGATCTGGAACTTTCACACATCAGTGAATGGAGTGTGTAAATGTAAAAATGACTTTGGAATGAAGTTTAGTATTTTGATAAATAGATACACATAGACCTCATAGAGGATCAAGACATCATACTATTATATTATTAACCAAAAGGAAGATACCTCATTAACACAAAGGGAAGAGTTGTTATGGGATATATGGTTGGGTGTAGAAGAATCATTTGCCTCATTCATAATACCCACCATGTGGAAGCAACTCAACTCTAACTGGGAAGTTTCATAGAAAAACATTCAATTTTAAAAGTAAAAGATATATTCTTTAACACGTTTTATTAAACTTTGATGATGATAATGACACTGGATCCAGAATAAGATTTCTAATATTGAGAAAATCCAAACATCATTTCTTCGTTTCTGAGTGTCATGGAAATCTTGAGTCCTTTGAAAACTGTGTCAGCTCCATGGAATGACAGACATGTAGATAATGGTTCTAAACTTCAGAAACATGTTCTTTTTCCTTACTCTTCATCTCTTGAAAAATAACTTCTCTGTATGAAATTTTCCTCTGAAAGCAGATTTCAATAAACATATAATTTTTAAAGAATAGCAAGGGCTAAATCAGATCTGGAACATTGGATAATTACTCTGTCCTAAACATTGTGCTAGTTGAGCTATGAATTTGTCTAACCACTAATTTCAATTTTAGCTTTGGCCAACACTGAAATTTACAATGCAGCATAATGGAATCTTTTAAAATGTCTCAAAATTTTCTGACATTCTTGAGATGAATGATGCTGTCCTCCACCTCAAGGATAAGGAAAAAGATGAATGAGAATACATTTGAACTCATTATGCAACATAACCTGACAGACAACCTGTGCTAACAGTGATAATGCTCACCACAATAGATACATTTTATTTGATGACTTAATTAGCTGCATTTTAGTTTTTTCACTACTTAAATCACTTTAAATTAACTTTTTTTATTAGTTATATATAGTAAGACTAAATCAATAAATCAAACTCTTGGCACTTAAGTTGCGGTATGAGAAGAACAACTTTAGCACTGTCATTCCTAAAAATTTTACTCTTCCCACTTGATCTTGTATGTCATGATACTTAGGTATGTCACAGAACAGGGAGAAATGTCTTTTGTGTGCATGACCGTGTAAGTACAAATCTTGTTGCCAAATACAAGACCTGGAAAAGTGGACTCATCTGTTCTAATCCTAAATGCCATAAAGAAATAACTCTGTGTGTGTGTGTGTGTGTGTGTGTGTGTGTGTGTGTGTGTGTGTGTACAGAAAGCAAATCTCAAATTACCATTGAAAACCTAAAATTTCAGTACAATTGTCCAGTTGCATTAGTCAATGCATATGTGAGTTAGATCACATGAGACAGCTTCATGAAAGTACTATGGAGACAGTGGCAAACCAAGCAAAATAAAACATTATTCCCTAAAATGCTTCTTTTCCAATGGGAGTGACTGTAAACTGTTGCTAGAGTTTTCCTGCCTGGCCCACAGTCAGGACAAATCTCTCTCACCTGCCAGTCCCACAACCGCTCAGACCCAACTAAGTAAACACAGAGACTTATATTGCTTACAAACTGTATGGCCGTGGCAGGCTTCTTGCTAACTGTCCTTATATCTTAAATTAATCCATTTCTATAAATCTATACCTTGCCACATGGCTCGTGGCTTACCAGCATCTTTACAAGCTGCTTGTCCTGGCGGTGGCTGGCAGAGACTCCCTCCGCCTTTCTGTTCTTTTAGTTCTCTCTGTTAGTCCCGCCTATACTTCCTGCCTAGCCACTGGCCAATCAGTGTTTTATTAGCAACACATTTGCCATACAGAACATCCCACAGCATATAAGGAAAATATATAGCATGACAGACAGGTAAGAAGAATGGAGATATAAAACAGAAAAGGTAAAGGGACCACAAGGCTAGTGAATGATGTCTTCACCTGTGCAGAAAATGCAGGAGTAAAAAGAAAGGACAATGTCAGAGTCTTGAGGTGGAGTGAACAACCATAGCAAGTCACTAAACAGCAAAATATGGACAGCCTAACATCTGCTTCGGATCAGAGGTCAGATTTTATAATTCTCCTCTCAGATTTATGATGTCCCGAAGGGTCCTAAAATGAGTCACCTTTTATTAAAGTCAGGCTTTGTTAAAAGGGAACTCTTGAAAGAATTGGATGTTTTTTCTCTTTCTTAAGAAAAATATCCCTCTGTTAAGATTCCCACACATTTTCTTGGCAAAGTCTCAGCATAGGATATGGTATTAGTTTATATGTGAACTCACATTTCCCAGTACAATTGACTGTTGGTGGCCTCTGAAAACCTTTCCCATACTTAATCAGTTTTGAAGATTTATATAGTTAGAAGAAGAGTTCACATCAAATACAAATGCCTTCATAGATGGAATCAGGCAATTAATATCTCAGTATTACACTATTCCTTTGTTTACATGATACTCCTAAGGTTTCTAAGTCACATCATCCCTAGCTATAAAATGCAGTACACTAAAGACAGCCTTGCTTATTTTCTTCAATGACTAGATATTCTACTGGCACAGAGTTAATCCCATGGGTGTGAACGTTGATCATGAGTTTATTTCAAAATGCTCCCTCAAATTAATTCAAATTATAAAAATAATTAAAAACCACCAGCTAATTTTAGTAGATAAACTAAAAAATCCCTAATTGACTCATCATTCTTAGATTCAGTGTTAAATAGCTTGATCTCCCTACTGTTTACTCTGAGAAAAAAAGTGTGGCATCTTTCTATTACTACTTTTTTCAGTTAAGATTATTTGTTGAGGGCCAAGTGGTGGCGGTGTGCACTTTTAATCCCGGCACATGGGAGGCAGAAGAAGGCAGATCTCTAAGAGTTTGAGACTAGCCTGGTACACAGAGTGAGTTCCAGGGCAGCCAGGACTATGCAGAGAAAGCGTGTCTTGAACAACCAACCAAACAAAAAGATTATTATATGAAAAGTTAAAAAATTATAAAATAGTGAATCATGTTGACATCATTTATTTTCATTCTACTTTCTCTTTCTTTTTATTCATGCTCTAATGATTACCCCCAAACATAGTTTCTATAGTACATTAAGGATTAATTTTCCCTGATCCTTGTTGCTTATATATTACATGGTAAGAAATTAAATTATGTTGTATACATTATTTTATCTTTTCTTAATATCTCTGAAAAATTATCCAAGAGGAACAATTCATCATTTAAATCTTAATTTAAGGTATATTCTCCTAAATGAAATTGTCGTAAATTATTTTAAACTTGTGAAATTTGTCAGTCACACTCTGTCTTAGTTTTCCACTGTTGTGAAGAGATACCATGATCAAGGCAATTTATAAGAGACAGAGTTCACTGGGTTAAGCAGTTCCAGAGGATTAGATGACATGATCATTGTGGCAGGGAGCATGGCAGTCGACAGACAGGAGTGACGCTAGAGCAGTAGCTGAGAGTTTACATCCTTACACACCATGGGCTTTTGAAACCTCCAAGTCCACCCCCAGGGATGCACCTCCACTAGCAAGGCCACACCTTGATTCCTTCCAAACATTTCCATCAATAGGAACCAAGCATACAAATACATGAGCCAATGGAGGTTATTCTCTTTCGGACAACCACAACCCACTCTGTGGCTCTGATTGACTTGAGGCCATATCATAATACAAAATACATTTAGTCCGACTTCAAAAATACTCATATTCTTTCACAGTTCTCAACACTGTTTTCTTTTTTCATTTTTTTCTGTTTATTTCTTCCTCTCTCATATAATACATCCCCAATGCATCCTCTCCTCCATCTACTGCTTCCAGTTCCCCTTCCCAACCTTCCCTCTCCCCTTGCTCCTCTATTTCCCTTTTAGAAAAGAGTAGATGTCCCAAGGCTATCCACTGAAGGTAACATAACAAGTTATAGTAAGACTAGGCACAAATCCTCATATCAAGGCTGGATGAAGTAACCCAGTAAGAGAAAAAGGTTCCAAGATCAGGCAAAAGAGTCAGAGACACCCCCACTCCACTGTTAGGAGTCCCACAAAATCTCTAAGCTAAACAACCACAACATACATACATAGAACTTGCACAGAGACACTAGACACTGTGATTGCCACTTCAGTCTCTGTATGCCCCTATGAGCCCTGCTTAGTTTATTCTGTGGACAATGTTCTTATGGTATCCTTGGCTTCGACAATCCTTCCTAACTCTCTATTGTGGCTTTGTGTCTCTGCATCAGTGTCCATCAGTTACCAGAGGAGGCTTCTTTGATGACAGCTGTGCTATGTACTGACTTATGAGTATAGCAGAATATCATTAGGAATCATTTCATTGATATTTATTTATTTGTTTGTTTGTTTGTTTACTGCCAGTCATGTTCAGTTCTACCCTAGATCTTTGAGCTATCCAGCTTTCAGATCCTGGTTATCCAGGCAGTGTTGGGCATGGGTTCCTTCTTCCCTCTCATGGTATGAACCTTAAGTTAGACTGCCATTGGTTGTTCACTTGTACGCCATCATTACTTCAGCACATCTTGCAGGAAGAAACATGAGAAGCATCAGTTCTCATCAAGTTATAGGAGAAAAGCATTTGAGAAAAAAATGGAGTTTCTGGGAAGGACTACAAGTGTCCCATGAAAGACAAAGTGAAACTATAAACTATCAAGAGAATCATCAACATTATGAGAGAAAAGAGAGCATGAAGGCTGTGTGGTCTCAGCAGTATTCTGGTCTTTGAGGTCCTGAGGTTCACTGGTCTTCGCTGGAGACCCATTGGGCAAGCATTCATATGCTGATCAAAAACTAGGCCACATGACTCCCAACATCTCTGGGTCTATAGATTGTAGCATGGTTATAATTTACTTAGCAGAATGGGTATGCTGTCATTTGTGTTATTGATCTTAGTCATCCTGACAGGTATAAAATGGAATTTCAAGGTAGTTTTGATTTGCATTTCCCTGATGGCTAAAGATGTTGAGCATTTCTTTAAGTTTTTCTCAGTAGATTTCTCTACTGACAAGTCTCTGTTTTGAGCTGTACTCTAGTTTTTAACTAATTGGATTATTTAGTTTGTTGATATCTAATTTCTTGAGTTCTTTATATATTCTAGAGGTTAGCCCTCTATTGGATGTGGAGCAGGTGAAAATCTTGTTCCATTCCATAGGCTTCCCTTTTGTCAACAGTTTTAAAGGCCAAAGTCATTTTTCACACTCAAGGTTATCTCTTAGTTGTAGCTGCCTATAAAAAAAACCAAACAACAACAACAACAACAACAAAACACTACATACTTTCAACATACAAGAGACAGACTGTACATGAGCATTCTAAAAGGGAGGAATTAGGGAATAGTAAGGAAACCCTGAACCTGCAAGAAATCAAACAGGACAAAAGTCAAATCATGTATTTCATGCTTGATATCAAGAAGCTTAGATGTCTTGAACCTTGCAGATTTGCTGACTACAACACACTGCTCTTCTTGGGTTGGCTCCACTCCCTGCGTGCAGTGCTCCTTGACAGCTATCTCACGGCTCTTGTGTCTAACTCAACCCAGGCTTCATTTCACAGCTTCAAGCAACTGGGCTCTTTAGAACTCCACGCCAGAACTTCCCTGTCACATGGCTGCTCTCTGCAGCTTTCCTTAACTGTGGAGGAAAATCCCACAGCCCTTTACTCCTGCATCCCTTTTGTCTCAGAACACTATAGCCAATGCTGCCTGCTAAGGATGGAAATTGGCCCTCTCCCTGAATTACATCTGCATGAGCTTTGAATTGTTGCTTTCCTTTGTTGAACAAGCTTCACTTTGTTTTAGGAGCAGAAGATCCTTTAGACATTTCTTTTTCACAAAATTGAAGTTTAGCAAGGCCCTGGGGCCTTGTCATGAGGGCAACACTCCCTTTATTCCATTTCACATCAAAACTTTCTTTAAATTTATCACCTCTAAGTACCAGCCATAGTTCTAGCATTAAATTTGCCAGTGTTCTATGTCTCCTCAAAGTGCACATTTTCCTGTGAAGAAATATCATGACCACGGCCACTTAGAGAAGAAAAAATTTATTAGGCCTACAGTTTCAGAGGGAGCAGAGCAACAGGCAAGCAGGCAGGCAGGCAAGCAGGCAGACAGGCAGGCAAGCAGGCAGACAGTCAGGCTGGCAGGCAGCAGACAGGCAGGCAGGCAGGCTGGCAGACAGCAGACAGGCAGGCAGGCAGGCAGGCAGACAGACAGGCAGACAGGCAGGCAGGCAGGCAAGCAGGCAGACAGATAGATAGCAACAGGCACGCAGGCAGGCATGGTGCTCTGGTGCTCTAGCAGTAGCTGAGAGATAATATTCTTATCCACAATCAGGAGGCAAAGAAAGCTAATTGAGAATGGCATGGGCTTTTGGAATCTTTAAGCCCATCCCTAGTGACACACCTTCCTCAGCAAGGAGACACCTCATAATCCTCCCCAACAGTTCCACCAACTATGGACTTTGTATTGGAATATACGAGTTTAGGGGGGTCATTCTCATTTTTATCACTACACTCATTCTCTTCATCCTATTCCTCTTTTTCTTTTCATCTGTAGCTTTCATTCATTATTTCTTTCATGCTACTATATTTAAAAAATCTACCATGCCCTCCTGCTGTATGCTATTGTGCTCTGAGCTGTTTCTTCAAGAAATAGTTTTGTAGCCAAAGTGAGATGAACATGAGCTAAAGAGAAAAACCAAAGCTGGAATTATGGAATATATCTGACAAATCTCCATCAACAATTTATTTGAAATATCAAACTATAATTAATGTTTTGATTAAATTTTATATCCTTTATTTGTTACATGAATTTTTATTTCTATGGCATAAGATTAAGGAAGAGTAGAATAGTACTTGTAGCCCAAGAGATCCCTTGTAGCCCAAGAGATTAGACAAGTGGAGATGAAATTTGTATTTTCTGATTGAATCACTGACCATAAGGCTGCACTAAAGCTGTATGTCCTATATTACAAGATAAATATTCTGTAAAATGAATACTATGTTATCATTTTAGCATTGTTAGAAATTATTAGCACTGTTGAGGGATATCAAGGTTTGAAGCTCATTTATGCTAAATATTCTATGTCAATTTCATTTCACGAAAATTCATTAAATAAACTTGTGTTGCTAATTTTTAATATAAAACCTCATAATAAAGTGATATTTTTTCTTTAAACATTTTGTCAGGCACACAAAAGCCCATCATTGTCCTATTATGGAGTCACTGTACCTCTAAAATCAAAAATGGTATATATAAATATATACTATTTTAATATCTATCATGCATACATATATATGGAGGGGGAGGGAGAGAGAGTAAGATTTTATCATAATATACATGATGCTTCAGTTTTTATTTAAAATTCCTATTGTTCATTGATGGAATACAAGGAAATAATTGATGTTCATATATTAACTTTGTGTTCTGTGAAGAATTTAAAAAAAAAAAAGAAAGAGATCTAAATCATATGTAAGGTATGGTGGCTTTACTTTGGCAGATGTTCTCTAAGAGAGAAGAAGCAAATCAGACATTGTAAATGCAGAGTGTTATGACCAAGGTATGAGGCAGCAGATCAGGAGTATTGAGGAGGACTTGATTCTGAGTGCTGTGAGTTCAGGAAGAAACTTCAGAGGAGAAAATATTGAACTGGGCAGTGGTTTTAGGATATTAGAATTTCTCATGTAGAACTGTATAAATTAGGCCAATTGTATAAAACATGAACATTTTCCCTACAATATTAGAGAAGCATAAAAGCTCTGTTAGAATTTTGACAATTATTTTATGATTTTAAAATAGGTTAACTAGTCATCATCATACTTGAGATATTAAACTGAACTTTTATTTCTATTCCTGTGAGTTAGCTTGGTGTACATCACTTTCATTTGTTTTCTTTTCATTGAACCTTTCTGAAGATGAAATTATTTATTTACTTACCAGTTACACATAAAAGGATCTTAAGCTGAGATTTAATTTTGATCAGACTTTGGTTTGCTAGACAACTATATACATTCAATCAAATGCTGTGGGAACTATTGTTCTCAGAAGAAATCAAAATCTTCCACTGAACACTGAATGTGTCCATGTCTCAGAAAATTTACAGACAGTTTTTATTTTTGTTTATAACAGTCAAAATCAGCACCATGTCATAAAAATGGAGGCACATTTCTACATAGGTTTTACAGTCTCTGAACAAACTAAAGTTTTGCTAGACTGTGAAAGATTACAATATGCTCTGTTTTAAAATTTTTAATACAAATTATGGAGTTATTATTTTGTTTAATATTTTTGAAAAGCTACTCTTATGAATTATATTACACTTGAGGATTAACAGTGACAATTAGGTAAATATTCTATTTATGTCTCACATTTAAAAAGACAATTGAGTGAATTAAAGTTTTTTATTATTAAGTTATTTTCTGTTTCTAATACAGATAGTATTTTTTTATTTCTGATCCTGTGCTACGAATATGTTTTAAGTAAATATCAGTCTCCTATTAGGTTGTGGCTTATTTTTTAAAAAAGCATTATTTATCTGTCTTTTTGTTTCAAATTCGGGTCAGAAGGAACTAATGATGTGTGTTGATGTAGAGTGATTCTAAAGAATTTAACAAATGAAATTATGTTTGAAAAACCACTATGCCAGCAGACACCGTTGCGCCAAGAACATCGTTAAATGTTAAAGACTGAAAATGTGAAAGTAACCCTTCTCTTAGAAATCTCTTTTGATAACTGTCTACACAATAAAAGATGTTCCTCAGACATGATGGAGAGAAGTGAATTGTTCTTAGGATATGAGGAAAAGGGTGGTACTTGGAAGTTTCGATACAGCTCATTAAATAATAATCCAATGCACTTATATAGCAAATTGAAGCAAGTAGACTTTAAGACTTTAATTTGTTCGTCATAGCAATTTATATTTCTTAGTACCAAAATCCCAGTCATTGTTATATATCGAAGCTTTCTTTTGGTATCAATAGAAGGAACTGATGTGCTTGTAAGAGTAACATAAGCATAATAGAGAAATCAAATTGAAAAGATAGCCTTGAGTTAAAAAAGAGTCAGCAAGAATGGAGCTGGTGTCCTTATAAAAGGAGCCAGGCCAGGCTGCTGTCTGAATCCTTAGCATTGTACAGTTTAGAAAAGTAGGCAATTATGAGCTTCTCAATTCTGGCCCTGAATTTGTTAGTTTCCTGTGTAGTTGAAGACTTAACCTGAGACTAAGACATTTCACTTTATAAGAGCTAGCATACTGAGGACATATTTGAATATAATGAATCAACTGATATTTGTCCAAATTGCTGACAATTAAATTTAATCATAATCAAACTTCAGGTGGTTGTTAATTTTTTTAATTTTTCTTCTATTTTCCAGATACATAAAATAAACATAAGTAAAATACAGTGATTGTCTTATATTCAATTGTTTGAGTTGCCAGTACAATTTATTTTTAAATAGAGGACAAACATGAAAATAAAGCAGCACTATTAATAACCATACATGAATTTCAGACATAAGCTAGAATTGTTGCAGATCTATGCTTAAGAGAGGCCTAGTTATGACAGATTATTCTCATAACGGCTTTCTATGGTAGCCTGGAAACAAGATTTTGATATGCTTCTTGGGTTAATTTTACTTTGATTTTTAAGTGAAGCTCAGAAATTTAAACAGATAACTTCTAGAGAAATCTTTCAACTTGAAATTTACAAGTGTCACATTTAGTTTTCATATGATCTCAAGTATTCACGTTCTATTTTTAAAATTGATCTTGTATCTGTTGAGTTGACTGTACATTATTATTTTAAGTGGTAATATTGGTATTTTATGTATTCTAAAATATTTAACAGAATTTTACACTAAAGGGAAAAATATCCTCCTGTCTACTCAACTTCTTTCAGAAGTCATGATAATACATTGATAGATGGATAACATGATTCAACAAGCTCAACAATGCTAAAGTGCACTTTAAATTAATGATGCAGTAGTATCTGGAGAGACAACTCCAGTATTTAGGAAAAAACTTAAAATTTTAATTATTCACTTCTATTTTTATCATCACTGACCCTAAAATTTTATGAGAATTTTAATCCATTTTCTTTTTTTATTAAATTTTTTATTCATTTTACATACCAACCACAGATCCCCCTCTCTTCCCTCCTCCCACCCACCAGTCTTCCCCCCTCTAACCCACTCTGCATTCCCTCTTCTGAAAATGTAAGGCCTCCCATGGGGAGTTAGCAAAGCCTGGTACATTCAGTTGAGGCAGGTCCAAGCCCCTCCCCCTGCATCAAAGCTATGTAAGGTGTCCCACCATAGGTAGTGGGCTCCAAAAAGCTAGTTTATGCACTAGGGATGGATCCTGATCCTACTGTCAGGAGGCCCCTTAAGCAGATCAAGCTACACAACTGTCTCACTTATGCAGGGGAGCTTGGTGCTTGACTTGCATCAGTTACTGGATGAAGGCTCTATGATGACAGTTAGGGTATTCACTGATATCATTACTGGGGTAAGCCAGTTCAGGCACCCTCTCAACTATTGCTAATACTCTAAGCTGGGGTCATCCTTGCAGATTCCTGCAGCGTTATTTGTAGTAGCCAGATCCTGGAAACAACCTAGATGCCCCTCAGCTGAAGAATGAATGAAGAAAATGTGGTACAGATGCACAATGGTGTACTATATAGCAGTAAAAAAAAATGACACCATGAAATTTGCAGGCAAATGAATGGAACTAGCAAATATCATCCTGAGTGAGGTAACACAGACTCAGAAGGACAAGCGTGGTATGTACTCACTCATAAGTGGATACTAGATATAAAACAAAGGATAACCAGACTACAACCCACAGCTCCAGAAAAACTAGCTAAACAAGGAGGACCCTAAGAGGGACTCATGGATCACCCTGGGAAGGGGAAATAGATGAGATTTCCATGATTAAACTGGGAGTGAGGCAGACAATGGAGGGTAGGGGATGGGGGATAAAAAGAAAGGAATGGGATGGTTAAGCTGGAACAGGGTCAGAGTGGGAGAGCAATGAAAGAGATACCATGATAGAGGGAGACATCTAATCCATTTTCATAGATATCTTCACATCATTGCCTTGAGAACTATTTTATATGGCAGATATGGACATTGCTTTTCCTGGTCACCACAGTATGGGCCAGTATTAGTTACTATTCTCACCACAGTTACATTGCCTGACAATAAGCAATGCAAAGGAAAGATTTATTATGGTTTATTGTTCAAGTAGACTTGGTCAATCATGGCTAGTGTGCTTGGGAGCAAAGTGTTCATTCTGTTGGGAGTGTAACTGATTATTATTATGGAAGAAGCAGAAGAAAAATGGAGATTTCATTTTGACTCTTTCTTTCTCTTCTCTTTTATTCAGTCTAGAGCCCTATCCAATAGGACACCGACACCTGTATTTAGGGTATGTTTTTCTTCCCCCGGGTAAGTCTCTTTGGAAACTCCCTTTTGGGTAATCACAGAGGTGGGGCTCCCAGGTGGTCCCAAATCCAGTCACCCTGGAGATTACCATCACAGCATGTTTTGAAGTACATTAGGTTATTTGCATATAGCCCTTTTTTTGTTGAGTATTTAACACCTTGCATGAGAATTGTTTTACACACCTGTTTACAACAACTGAGTTAGTATTCTGGACTCAAAAATAGTTTCTCATTTACCTTTCTTCTTAGGAACCTCCTATTCTCAAAAGGATACATATGTATTTTTTCTCAGATAACTGTATTCTTTATATCTATGTACCATAGATAATTCATATACATTACAAATATATGTTCCTTGTTTGCATGCACATAGACATAAATATTTGTGTATTTTTCTTTGTTTAAACATTGAGGGAAACTTAGGAATATGCATAATTTTTCCTAATTTCTATGTTTCTTTAAGCTTATAGAAAAGTTGCTAGAGCTATTTATTCAGGAACTCTGTTTAGTTTTACAAACCTACCTGGAAAAAATTTTACTTTAAGTGTTTCTTTCTATGTTATTTCCTTTCTAAACTTGAGGTTTTAAATTACTTTGCATCATAACAGTTCATGGTACTTATAAAATCCTTATTAGACAGGATGCTGAATAATTCTATCATTCTGCCAATGGAACAGGCTCCAATATCCAATATCCAGAGGTCTCTTTCCTAGAGGAGAAAAAGTGGGTGCTTCTATTTCTTCTCAGGGCTGTCTGTATTACAATTATTTTCCTTGTCCTTCTTATAAGTTGATATATGTAATCACCCAGTGAATCTTGCAGTGGACATATCTGTAGATACTCATGAGCCACCAACCCACTCTTGAACAAAATGACTTCATAAAAATTTCTCCCTTCTTTTTTATATTTCAGGAGATGCTAAGCAGCTGGAAAAAATTCAAATAACAATAAAATGAATATGACTCTCTCAATCAAAAATAATGGAAAGTCTATGGGTCACTCTCTCCTTTTTTTTGGACAGAGTTTTGCTGGCTTGGATTCCACAATCTTGCCTCAATCTCCCAAGTGCTAGCATTTTAAGTTAGTGTTACCACGATTACCTAAAAATCCTATTTTTATATCGAACAAGGCAACCGGTAATTCTCAGAAAGAATAATTAGTCCTAGTGATTATTTCTTTTATTTTTGATTTTATAATATAATTACATAATTTTTCCCTTCTCATCCCCCCTCCAAACACTTCCATATGTCGCTCCTTGCTCTTTTATAAGTTCACGGCTGATGATTTATCACAGGATAACCAGTGGGTGTGCTCTTCCCTAGGGAAGAAGATTTCTTCTCTCAGCGTTTCTTACTTGGCTGTAGTTCTTCATGTAGGGGTGAGGCTTGCAGTCTTTCCCCTGTTCCCTTTGGCATGTTTGTTGTTATTATTTTTCCGTTTATGTTTAGGCAGTCATTTTGGTGAGACTTCTCAGTCATAGATTCTGACATGAGGAGGAGACACATTATTTTCTTTAGTCTTGAGCTTGGGATCCACAGGAACACTGTATATCTACATGAACCTTGCAATCCACACATGTCTCAATTGAAGTTGTACTTCACTGTGAAAAATTTGATTATGGGTCCTTTCCACATATTGGTAGTCCTGCAAAGTAACTCAGATGTGGTCTGCCAAATATTGAGTATAGTGATATCATAATCCCTCTCCTTATGGACACTAAAACACTGCTGAAGAGTGTTTCTTCCATGTATTGGCTAATATAATTCTTTTTGTTTGTGTGTGTTTTTTTCGAGACAGTTTCTTTGTGTAGCTCTGGCTGTCCTGGAAGTCTCTCTGTAGACCAGGCTAGCCTCAGATTCACAGAGATCCAGCTGCCTCTGCTTCCCAAGTGCTGGGATTGAAGGCATGTGCCAGCACTGCCCAGCTTTTCTTTTGGTAATATAATTCTTTGTAAATATATATAATTTTATTTTTTTGTGGTAATATGCAGCATACCTTGAAAAAGAGGTAAAAATGCACCCAGAGTACAGCATACCAACCATTACCACTGGAATGGACTTTTCTCTAATCGAGAAAAATAAAGTATTATTAAATCTGTGATATTCAAAATCTTCCTTCTGTGACCAACTCTGAGACCTTTGGCTTACAACTCGTCAGTGCACATTCTGGGATGCAGCACTCCAGTGGCTGCACATCAAAAAGTGCCATTAAGTACAGTAAATCTGCGGCCATTGCTTATTTCACAGGAGATCTAGTTTCTTTGGACCACTCTAAGTCAAATTGACCATAATAATGCCTTGACACGTCTATTTCCTATTTTTAGGCAAGATTTCCTCATGCATCACTCAGCTCTCAGCATGAATATATCTGCAGAAACATCAGGATAACTTGCCCCCCTACAGTAAAAGCATGAGGCGAGCAGAGGACCAGTGACAGGTACCATCATCCTTGACACTCCAAACGTGTGACAAGCCCTGTCAACCACATGGCACACTGCTGCTGGTCTGTCAGCTCACCTTCAGTGCATTGTTAAAGGATTAGATGCATCACCTCCTCACTCAGATTCCACCTGTGCACACTGAAATCTGGGAGAGACCAGTGACTTGGCAGTCTACGGTACCCATAAATTCCTGTTTACATTGCAGGAAAGGTACACACTGTCACTGGTTCAGCTTCAACCGATTTCCCTATGTAAAATCGACCCTATTTTGACAAACTGTCTTTAGGCTGCTTTCGAACACTCTAAGCAATTTAAATGAATTCAGGATAAGCTAAGGAATCTGCTAGACTTTGTCTGTAGGTGAGTGTAATTCATGTCTTCCCTCAAACTACAAGTTGAAGGTCATTTCCTGGGTGATGCCTTCCCTTGTGCTGGAATTCACGCTTTGTCTTTCAATGCTTTCTCAAAAGACAGTTAAGTGCATGGTTATTGCATTCATTCATGCGTGTGTCCAGGGTACTTTTGAGTGCTTATTATAACGCAAACTATGGTAGGTGATAAAGTTTAGAGGGAGGAAAAAACCTTTTTTTAAAGAAGAAATTTAAGCTCTAATTTGGAAATAAGCTTGCAAGCATGATGCTGATACAGTGTGGTTTGTGCACCAATGAATGATGTGCACGGGATACAGACAGAGGGATCACCAAATTGTTTGGGGTTTAGGTCAGTTAAAACTTAATAACAACTGAAAAACATTACTGGGGTGTTCAAGAAAGAGGCCATGTCCTGCCAAAGAGTTTGTTCTACACGTATGGACTGCCTTCCCTGGATGCTCTACATTTAGAGCACTAAGCATTGTTTTGTTATATTTGAATTACTGATACCCGAGAAATGTGTGTGTGTGTGTGTGTGTGTGTGTGTGTGTGTGTGTATTGTGCCAGGGACTATATGTATCCTAACTGTAAATAATAAAGGGTTTACCTTCAACAAAACATTTCTAAATTACCCACACAGATTAAAACACATATTGAAAAAATAACTGGGACATTAAGCTAAACAAGGACTCATTGTAATCCTTAAAGCTTTAATTGTGGATGACATTTAAATAGCCAACAATATATTAAGGTGACAATTTTCCTTTTGTGGGAGGAGGCAAATATTATTTTAAAAGGGATTGTTATATAAGTACCTGTCTGGTTCAATTTTTTGCCATGCAGCTCTAAGCTGCTTCTGAAGTCAAGAGGAACCAAGAGCAATGATTCCTTTGAGGAAGACTCTCACCTTTAAAATAAACAGATTTGTATATTATGATTTAAGGTTTATGTTTATAAAAAGGGGTTTTCAGGGTGTCTGGCATATTCTTGACATCTAGAGTACCCACAGAACCAATTGTCATTTACAGCTCAAAGTTGCTGCCTGGGGAGGAATGTTTGATAACTCACAGTTTTTAAAATACAAGATTTTACTCTGCAAAATGTTGATTAAAACTTGAGAATGAATTTGATAACTTCCTAACCAGCAACAGAGGGAATAATCAAGAAAATCCAAAGGATGCTTTAAATAAATGTTTTCAAGAAGTTTGATGTTTAAGGGAAGTCTTGAGAGAAAATGTGCATCACATTTTAATATCTGTATCTATATCAATATTATTTTTAACAACCACAGAAATATACTTTATTCTCAATCCCATTATTATTCATATTATAAGGTAAAAGTGGCATGCATTGGTCTTTTGGTTAAGATATTGAATACATTTCTTTCTCCATCTTGAGACCATTATTCCTCATGATAGAAACACCTTGAGAAAAAGAAGTAGATAGTGTAGATATTGCAATGCTGAAGAAGACCTAGGAGTCAATCAAGCTTTTAATTTAAAGTAATGTAACACCATCACAACAAATTTTTAAGTCCTCAGTATGTTAGAGAATACAGAAACTATTAAATGACAACTAATGTTGATTGCCAACTTAGCTCTTTAATCAAATGGTGAATGAGTATCTGGTCTTGCCTGTGGGGAACAATCTTGATTATGTTAACTAATGTAGAAAGATCCATCTTAATTGTGGGTAAGACCATTCCCTAGGCAAGAGATCCTAGACTGTGTGCTTGGGGAAAGGGAACTGCATCAGTGTGCATCCACTGTTCACTGATTGACTGAGGCTTCAATGTGACCAGCTGCTTCAACCTCCTGATGTCTTGATTTTTCCTTCTGAATGGATATATCTGGACTATGATACAGGAAACACTTCTTTGCTCTTAAGTTGTTTTTGTCAGAGTGTTTAGTTACAGCAACATGGGAAGCAAACGACTTACTATATAATATAAATCAGGAAAGTAAGGGTCACATGGAGATCACGGAAATGAAGAATATTTTGAGTTGTATTTACAGCATGGAAAGGTTGCCTTAAATTTTACTCCTTTTGAGAAATTGATAGCAGAGTGGGGAGAGGACAGGTTTGAGCCAGAAGATCAAGTGGAATACCTGGTAAATTACATGAAGCTGCACAGAAAAGTTATGGCAAACATGCGCATTATCAGGCTACCTCATTTGCTTTTTGAAGTAACTGTACTCCACCACCTATACTTACTATACACCTACTTGATGACTGCTATTAAAATAAAGATATAACTAACTAGATAAAAAGACGACAGATATAAAATTTAGCTCCTATATCTTGAGAGATCGTTCTGTAGTTTGTAAAGTTGTATGAAGACAGTAGTAGTATTCTGAGAGGACATAGGAGGAAATCAAGCCGAATATAATTATCAGTATCATGTCTAGAATTAAGAGTCAAGAAATCCAAGCAAGTACATTCTAGGAACCTCTGGGTTCGAAAGACACTGCTGGATTATGGCTTCATCTCCGATCATTACTTCAGCCCAAGAATATTAGTTTCTTCAGAGGAAATGCAAAAAATGAAAAGCAACCTTCCTTTTATTTTTCTTTTATTCTTCTGTCAAACATTACATGCTGAGTTCAGCTTCCCTTCCCTCTAACTCCCCTCTCCCCTGGATCCACTCTTCCTCAGTTTCCCTTAAAAAAAAAAAAAAAGGAACAGACCTCCTAGGGATGTTCACCAAACACAGCTTAACAAGTTAGAATAAGACTAGGAACAAAGGTTGAATGAGGAGCCCAAAACAAACAAACAAACAACAAACAAGCTAAATAACCACAGCATGTATGCAGAGGACCTAGCTCAGACCCATACCTGGTCCATGTTTGTCTCTTCTGTCTCTGTGAGCTCGCATAAGCCCTGTTTAGTTGATTCTGTTGGGCGTGTTTTCACGGGGTCCTCAACGGCCCTCTGGTTCCTGCCATCCTTCCTCCCTGTCTTCGGCCTGGTGTTTGTCCGTGGGTCTCAGTGTCTGTTCCCATCAGTTGCTAGGCGCCCCTCTGATGACAATTGGGTTAGGCACCAATCTCTGAGTATAAAAAATGTCATTAGTAATCATTTTATTGCCCCCCCCCCCCATCTCTCGTTTCTTCTTTTCACGGTTGGTTCTATCCTGGGTCGGGGCTTCCCGCCATCCAGGCATGGTCAGGTATGGGCTCCCTCTCAGAAAGCAACATTCTTATAAGAACTGGATCTGTGTTTATCAGTATTATTGTGTGAATTTTGAGAAGGGACATATTGCTCAGGCATTCTAGAGGCAGTGTATAAGAGGGGTGGCAGGTGGGGGGAGGGTTGTAGAACCTTAGAAACCCTTGGAAACAGAAACCAATGAGGAAGGCCACTGAGCTGAAGGTATGGATTTAGAAACTGCATTCAAATCTTGTGACTACCACCATTTCTGGCATGATCTTAGCAACAGGACCAGACTGTAGCAAAATATCTAGTAGGAAAATGGTGATATGATTAGCTTATACATTTAGGTAAGTCCTTCCTCTCTGCCTTCCAAACCATTGGAAATGAATTCCTCTAAAACATGCAAAAAATAAAAATCAAAGTTTTCCTTTTGGGTGATTTAAATCTCTGCCTTGTGTTTCAAACATTTTAGATAAGCAGGATGTATTCTGGGGAAAGAAAAGCAGGTAGCTGTCAATACACGACTCCTTTTGAACTTGGCCTATCTGGAAATTAGTCCTCTTTGTGCTTTACATAATTTTATGTTGCACAGCTAGATAAGTCCAATTATTCTCCTTTAGCTGAGGGAGTTGGTAAGAAACATGAGGCCTATGTGATGTATGATAAGAAGCAGGGCATGTTTACCAGTTGTGACCTTTATCATACATGGTATCAAAATGCAATTTAGACACATGCACTCGGGGAGAAGGTCAGGCTAAAGATAAAGAGGGTGGTCTTCAAAGAAAGGCCTTTAAGTGATATTTAATTAAATTGGCTGCTTTATCTTACAAACCACGGAGTCTATCTTTTACCCTAAAGTCTTCTAGGATTCTAACCACAGTGTAAATTTGGGTAGTTATGCTTTTAACATCAGTTTATCAAGTCACCACATGAAAATGATACTTTCAGATGCATTAGAAAGTGAATTTGATGACTAAATCATTAGACAGATTATTTAAATGCAAATTGTTAACACTGTATCTTCAGTCTTACTTAATCCTTTCAATAATCTCCTTTCTCTTCTGCACCAAGCAATCCACGGGTTTGGAAATAGGAAGCATTTATCTTTCACTCACTCAGTAAATATAAGTGTGTATATCATCCTAATTGTCATTTTGACTCATGTGTTATAAATAACAAACTTGTAGGATCTACAAAGCAAATGACAAAATCAATCATTAGATGGTTAATGGTTTGCAATAAAATACATTTTTAGGGAGACATAGTACAACATAGAATTAATATTGTTCTATAAATTATTGGCTATAGGTCTCTCTCTCTCTCTCTGTCTCTCTCACGCACGTGCATACACACACACACACACACACACACACACACACACACACACACTTGTTTGTT
>CABHPQ010161660.1:15390-33171 GCA_902168405.1 Peromyscus aztecus | reverse complement strand
CTATTTTTATTTGGCAAAATTAGAGAAAATACTCTATTATCTATCCTATCTTGGTGAGTTCAAAGTGTTGTTCCTAATTCACTTTCTATCCTAATTTGTATTTGTAGTTAGAAGATTTCCTGATCCTGCCAAGCCCCTGCAGTCCTGTGGCCCACTTATAAAATAATCACTCAGAGACTTAGTATTATTTATAACTGCTCAGCTGTTAGGTCAGGCTTATTACTGACTAGCTCTTACACTTAAATTAACCCATATTTCTTACCTATATTTAGGCATGTGGCTTGGTACCTTTTCTCAGTTCTGCTTTGTCCTCTTGCTCCCTCTGTGTCTGGCTGGTGACTCCTGACTCTTCCCTTCCTCTTCCCAGAATTCTCCTTGTTTGCTTATCCCACCTATACTTCCTGTCTGGCTACTAGCCAATCAAGATTTTATTTATCAACCAATCAGAGAAACACATATTCACAGCATACAGAATGGCATCCCACAGCACTTCCCCTTTTCTGTCTAATCAAAAATGAAGGTTTTAACTTTAACATAGTAAAATTACATATAATAGAATAGTTATCAAGCAAGAATTACAGTTACAGTATCTAGTCTATTTATATTTGGCAAAATTAAAGAAAATGTTCTATCTATCCTATATTTGTGAGTCTAAAGTTTCATATCTAATTTATCTTTTATCATAATCAAGGAAAATTATAATTATAACTATCCAGTCTTCAACTACATCAAAGACCCCAGAAGGATATAATATTACCTAAGGAAACAGGAAATGCATTGTAAGCAACATTTAAAACTCTGGAAATGACAGAGACAGCTGCCTGCCTGAACAGTCATCCAAAGTTCCTCTGCAACTTTGGGGCATCCATCTTGAGCCCATAGGCCTAGAGTCTCTCAGTCACTTCTCTCTGTGTCCTATAGAATGTCTAGCAGTTTCTTCTGTGAAGCAGGAATCTGAAGGACCATCTCACCTTGCAAAGTTCAGTGGTCACCTTCCTATGGGTCCTGCATGTCCAGTTGATACAACATTTTTTCAAGCAGTCCAGGCATGAACAGTTTCTTGCCCAAATGGCTATTTGTGCCAAGAAGAAGATAAACTCCATATGGAGTGTCTTTGATGCCCATCCTCCTCTCTGAAATAAATTGGTGCTGTCAGGAGCAGACATGTCTCACTATCCAGGAAAGTCTTAAGTTTTTAAAAGATTTTAAATGCCATAGTCTGTAGGTCTTTGAAGTGTTTGAAGATTACCTACCTAACTGAAATATACCTATGTATACCTAGAAAACTTAACTGACTATAAGTTTGATTATCATAGATGACTAATTATTAAATCTGTATTTCTCAACTATACACTACAATTTCAAATGAGTTGCACAAACAAAGTACTTTAAACAAGAGTAGAAATAGCCGGGCGGTGGTGGCGCACGCCTTTAATCCCAGCACTTGGGAGGCAGAGCCAGGCGGATCTCTGTGAGTTCGAGGCCAGCCTGGGCTACCAAGTGAGTTCCAGGAAAGGCACAAAGCTACACAGAGAAACCCTGTCTCAAAAAAACAAAAAAAAGAGTAGAAATATACATACAGTATAACAAAATTAACTTGAAATTTGTAATAAACTAAAATCTATAGCAATGTAAAACATTTTAAACAAGTTGCTCTTTAAAAGTAGGTTCAATAATCTACCCTTTCATCCTATCATATCTATATCATATCCCTTTTCATTCTTGTAGAAAGAGATTGCATTTACAATTAACACTCTTTTAATAAAAATAAGCATTTATAAACAATATTTTGGGAATTTGGGCATAGCTTCTCATACTACTGCCTGCTGGTTGAGAGCACTGGCAATCTAATGGGGATCCTGAGAAAATTAAGAATTATGGTCAGGTCCTTACTGGAGTAGTCTGTGACGCTGTATTCTCTGAGCCAGTTGCCTTTAAGCTGTTTTTGGATGTTGGATCATCTGGGCCTCTCGGGGTCTTCCTTGGTCAAACCATATGAGCCTGAAAGTAATCCATAGATTCTCATCTTCTGTGGAAACAAAAGCAGAACCTCTTTTCCCAAGCAATGTATCCTTAGACATAAATTTTGAAATCAAGGTATCTTTAATAGAAATATATATATAGATATATTGATTTAACTCAGCAGTTTTTACAATCAAATGTCTCTATGCAGTTAAAAACAGTTAAAAATCCCAAAGACAATATACTCCAGACTCTGTGTGTGATTTCCATCTTTACGTGGCTTAACTTTTATATTACTTTTACTGTCTCTTTAAAAGACTTTATTTTTTAAAACTATCTTTTTTTTATATAACTGTCTATATTTCGTTTCTTCTCTCTTCCAAGCCTACATACATTTTTACACACATTGTAAACTGTTTAGGGCTTATGTCATCTGCATTTGTCTTATTCTGAATCTATAATCCTTCTCTGACCAGGAGAGACTTTAAACTGCTAAACTGTGTGGCCAGGATGAAAAGCAGCAGCCTTGGCTGCTGACTCTGCCCATTACAGCTTTTCAACATGGCAGAGGTAATTTACCTCCAGCTCTGGGCCATGTGTACCATCAACTCTTGGAAGCAATGGGTCTATGCCTCCATGCCTCCATTAAAGCAGCATGTAGACCAGAAACCTCTTTTTTTTTTTTTTACTAGCAAAATCTATATCCACCATGCACCATGTTGCGTAGCGTGTAGAAATCTGTGTAACTTGGCGGGAATCCGCCATGCTGTGCTCAAGCCAAAATGCTGTGGTGTCCCTCGGCCTGCATGAGACATGAAGCAGGAACCTATTTTTGGCTCCATTTAGAATTGCTTATTAAGTATTTTCAGGTTTCAGGTGGAAACTGGAGCCAACATGTGGGCGCCATTTGTAGCTGAATGTTTTTCTGGTCCCACCCAGCTTCCACGGCCCCACAGTCCCACAGGTGTTCAGACCCAAATGAACACAGAGGCTTATATTAATTATAAACTGTATGGCCTAATGGCTCAGACTTCTTGCTAGCTAGCTCTTACATCTTAAATTAACCCATTTCTATAAATCTATACTTTGCCACATGGCTCATGGTTTATCAGTACTTTTACATGCTGTTTCTTCTGGAGGTGGCGAATGGCGTCTCCTCTCTCTTTCTGTATCACCAACCCAAAACTATCTTTTTATGTCTCTCAACATTATACACTTTACAACTCTTTTGTAAGTGTCTTTTCTGAATTTGGTAACAAGGAAAACTATAACTCTATCTAGTCTTCAACTCCATCAGAGACCTGAGAAGGATATAATATTACCTGAGTAAATAGGAAGTGCAGAGCAAACAACTTCCAAAACTAAGAAATGACAGAAACAGCTGGCTGCCTGGACACTCACCCAAAGTTCCTCTATAACGTTGAGGCACCTATCTTTGTCCTGAAGGCCTAAAAACTGACAGACTTTTCTGTGAAGCAGGGTTTTTGAAGGACTGTCCAGTCTTGTCTTGGCAAAGTTTGGTAGTCCCTTTCCTTTGTGTCCTGCTGGTCCACTTTGGACAGTAACTGTCAGCAGTTGAGGCAAGAGCAGTTTCTTTGACCACATGCCTAGCTTTTGCCATAAAGAAAGCAAACTCCATGCAGAGTTTTTTTGATGCCCATTATCTTCTCTGAAGTAGATCAGTACTGCCAGGAGCAGATGTGTCTCACTGTCATGGAAAGCCTTAGGTTATTAAATATTAAATGCCATATTCTGTAGGTCTTTGAAGTATTTGAAGACCATCTGTCTAACTATATCTGTATATGACCTTGAAAACATACTAACATGACTATGTTTAACTATTATAGATGACTATTAATCTGTATTTCTTAATTGTAAATTACATTTTTAAATGAGCTGCATAAGCACAATATATTAAACAAGAGTAGGAGTAACATGTTAACATATAGCATAACAAAATTAATTTTAGATGTGTATCAATAAAATAAAATCCATACCAATGTAAAATATTTTGAGAATAACAGTTTTTTGGATTAAAGTAGAATCAATAGTTTACCCTTTGTCCCCATCATTTCTATATTATATCCCCCTTTTTTCTTTTAGAAAGAAATCTCTGAATTTAACTCTTTTGTTTAGCCTTTTTTTTTTTATTAAGACCAATGACAATTTGTAATCAACCTCCTAAACAAAGACAAACATCCATAAACCATTTTTTGGGGGATGTGGGCATAGTTCTCTAGACTATTTCCTGTTGATTGGGGGCGGTGGTAATCTTTGGACCCTGAGAGAAGTTAGGATAATGGTCAAGTCCTGGTTAAAATATTCTGTGAGGTTGGCTCATCTCAGACAGTAGCCCTGAAGCTGTTCTGGATGCAGAATTTGATGAGACTCTAACATGCATTTTGAAATGCTGGATGACCTGGGCCATCTGTTTTTATTGGTGTCTGGTCTCCTTGCTCTGAAAATACACAAACTTTTAAAGGTAACATACATATCTGATTAATACAAGGATAGACTGTGCAAAGATGATTTTTTGTTATGTGTTTGAGTGGGTAAAATATACATCATGTATCCTGTAGTTCTTTTAGATTTATTTCTTTATGTCTGTAGTCAGAATTTCAGGGAGTCTTCCTTGATCAAACCTAATTTCAGGGGGTCTTCATTGATCAAACCTGATTTTATTTAACCCAGAATGAATCCACAGCCTTTCATTTCCTGTGGAAACAAAAGCATAACTACTTCTCTAAAGTAACTGATCTTTTGACTTAAATTTTGAAGTCAAAACATTTTCAAAATACATATGTTGGATTGATCCAGGAATCTTTATAATCAAACGTCTCTAGCAGCTGTTACTTCTTCCTCCACAGTCAAACAATTCAAAAACAACACAATTGCATACGGTATCCAGACTCTCTGTGTATTTTCCATCTTTATGTGACTTTCTTTTTATTACTTTACTCCCTTTTTAAAGACTTGACTTTATTATTTTAAAACTATATGTTTCTTTTTTATGGCTGTCTTTACCTTCTCTTTTCTCTCCCAAAGCTGTGGATATTTTTAAAGACACTGTAAATCAATTAGAGGTTGTTTTTTGTTTGTTTTTGTCTGAATCTGTCTTTACTGCATATCTCTATCTTTTTCTGGCCACGAAAATCTTTAAACTGCTAAGTGGCATGGCTAGCCGCTTTGGCAACTGGCTCCACCCAGCTCCTTGGTCTGTGAGAACTTAGCTTCATGGCAGAGATGCTGGCAGGAGTCACGTATATTGCCCCAACTCTAGGAAGTTTCTGGGTTCGTACCAAAAAGCTGCATTTACTCTGGTTTTGTGTGTTTAGAATCCTTTCCCAACCTCTCTCAGGTTTTATGTGGAAATTTTGGCCCCATGTTGGAATGCCATATATAAAATGGATGTTTCCTGTCCTGACCACCAGGTCCCAAATAACCAACTCAGAGGCTGAATATGAATTATAAATGCTCAGCCAATAGCTCAGGCTTGTTATTAGCTAACTCTTACATTTAAATTAACCCATATTTCTATTTATGCTTTGCCATGTGGTGGTACCTTTATTAGCATGACACATTTATCTCCTGCTCCCTCTGCATCTGGCTGGTGATTCCTCTCTCTGCCCTTCTCCTTCCCATCATCCTTAGTTTGGTTGCCCCACCCATACTTCCTGCCTCGCTACTGGCCAATCAACTTTTTATTAAACCAATTTGAGTGACAAATCTTTACAGTGTACAAGAGGATTATTCCACAGCAGCCTGTAGGCAAGTTTGTGGGATATTTTCTTGGTTAATGATTGATGTGGGTGGGTACCAGCCCATCATGAGTGGTGCCATTCCTGAGCAGGTGGTCCTAGGTTGTATAAAAAGGCAGGCTGAGCAAGCCTGTAAGCAGTGTTCCTCCATAGCCTGTGCTTCAGTTTCTGACTTCAGATTCCCGTCTTGAGTTCTTATCTTGTCTTACCTTCATGATGAACTACAATTACAAACAGAAATAAACCCTTTCCTCCCCAAGCTGTTTTTGGTCATGGTGTTCTATTACAGTAATTAAAATCAAATTAGGATGTAATTGACTGTACCAAGTTTAGTGGTGCATGCCTTTAATCCCAGTATTCAGGAAGCAGAGAGCCAGGTGGATCTCTATGAGTTCAAGGTCATTATGATCTACATAGAGGGTTCCAGGCTGGCCAGGCCTACACAGTGAGACCCTGTCTCAAACAACAACAGTGATAATATTTATTTTAATGTTTACATGTCTAAAACTTTGATAGAGTCAACTTCAAAAGTCAATGTGATACAAGTGTGCTTTCTACACGTGGTAGGTCCTAAGATCTTTTCCTTTTAAATGAATGCACAGAGCAACTCTATGAATCCTGACACAGGACAAAGTTCACAAGAGAGTGGCGTACCTTTCTCTTTTCACAGAGCACCTTTGATTACAACAGCCTCATGGTAGGATGGTGAGGATTCAGCATTGAAGAGCTTAGAGGCAGGTTACATAAGGAGGTAACAGAGTAGAAGGCTGCTTTTCTCCTCTTTCTTCCTAGCCAAATGAACAAATTCAGAGTTGTAGAGAGTACTGTTCAGCCCATCCTCACCCTATCCCCCTTCCTATCCAGTGCCCTCTACCAACCCGCCATTGCTCTGATAACCAACTTGGTTCACATAGACGCTCAACTAACTGATACTCAGAAGTCCGGGGAGCCACTCTGATGTGCATGCCTGCAGATACACAGGAGCATGCACACACACGAATCCACAGCAACACGTACTTGCACAAAATGAGGAAGGAATAAAATAAAGGTAGGATTTTTACATTTTTCTTTAATTAGGGAGCATGAAAGGTTTTTCTTGTGAGAACGTGAATGCTAGCTGTGTTCAGAAGCTGCTGCCCTCAGAGACTAACCATGTCTCATCTTCCAGCTCCAGCTCCAAGTAGACTCTTCCTTAGTCTTGTAGAGGACCATCTTAGTAGAGGACCATCGTGGCCACAGATTCTCAGCCACAGCCAGTGCCGCACAGTGTTTTGAACACAGCACTCAGGCACCTCACATAAGGTCCTGTCTGCGTGCATCTAGCATGACACGTGTTTATAAACAGTCTAACGGTTGCAGCTGATTCCATGAGGCTGACCCCAAGGGAAACAATGCAAAATATTCACCCCTCTCTGAAGCGCAGTAAAACTCCTGTGGTCTTTTGAAACCAGACCAACAGCACATGTAGAAAAATCTCATGGACTATTTTAAGTGAACTTATGTTTTTTTTTTTTTTTTTAAATCTCATTAACTTCTTGCCATATGCTGTTTATTTTGTATACCCTGCATAGGCTGAAAGAGAAAATAGACTAAGGCACTGGGTTTCATCTCAGGGACATCTTTATGAGAATGACATACACAAACTCTGGAATTCCCTGAAAAATAAAAATATTTTTTTAAAAAAGGACTTTAAGAATGATTTATGGAAAATAATATTTTTAAAGCAAGCCAGGAGGCTAGCAGGAAATCTGCTTCCCACCCCATGCACAGCACATTAACCACCAGGCTCTTCAAGATACCTAGGCACAGCTCAGAGTCACATCCCAGCTCTCTGTGTACAGTGTCCGTCAGATCTGGGCAGTTTTCTTATCCTTGTAGAATTTGAATGCCAGGATGTATATAACATGAAGTACTAGACTGGGTATGCGCCTGGCATACATGAAACCCTGGGTTTGATCCCCAGCACTGAATAAACCCAGAATGGTGGTCCAGGCCTATAATTTCAGCAGGAAGTGGAAGGAGAAGTTCAAGGTCATCCTTAGCTATACATAGGAGTTCAAGGCTAACCTGGGCTACATGAGACCTCTGTCTCAAAGAGATGGAAGGAAGGAAGGGAGGGGGGAGGGAGGAAGGAAAAGGGGAAGGCAGAAAGGATGGCTAAATGCTACCTGATTCATATGATAAATGAAAGGCTATATAAATCATTTAACATATTGCTTGGAATTAAATAGAGAATTAATTTCCAAGTGTACTTTCTGGTGTGTGATTTCAGGAAATCAGATATACTCTAATCAACCCCAAACATTTTTCTTGCAACATGATTAAAATTTCCACATTAAAGACATGTGAATTTATTCCTTTCTCCAAAAGTTTTAAGCCCTATCAAAATAAAATTTTTCTTTGAACAAGTATCATCAGGAACTTCTCTCGGTTATGTAACTGCTTATGAATCTGTTTTTGTAGGGCTGGGGATGGTAGCTCAGTGGTAGAGTGTTTATCCAGCACGTGTGATGCTATGGGTTCAAATCCCAGTTAGGAAAAAGAGTTTCGTATAGCCATATTTCAGATACATTTCTGAAAGCCTGTCTGGTGTGGATGAATAGAAGAGAGAAGACACAAAGTGACTGTGAGACCAAGGTGCTGTGGACAGATGACAGTTCCCCCTCATCATCAACCTTGGATATTCATGGGCAGAAGGTAGGAATGGAAGGGCTAGACATAGGGCTCAGTGGGTTAAAGTGCTTGCTGTGAAAGCATTAGGACCTGAGTTCGAATCCTCGGAACCACATTAAAAAGTAGAGTATGGTTGCATGTCACCCTGGCACTGGGTGACAGAGACAGATCCCCAGTACTCCCTAGCTAGCTGTCATAGGTGAGATGGTGAACTTCAAGTTAAGTGAGAAACCCCATCTCAAAGCAACAAGGCAGAGGGTAGTATAAGAAGATTCCTTGTATCCTGTGCTGGCTTCCGCAGGTCTGCACACTCAAGTACATGCAACTCACACGTAACACACAGTGCACAGAAGAAAGGAGGGCAGGTCGAGAAGAGATATAAAAAATGACAAACCAGTCCTGCAAAAGATTTTCATTCCATGCAAACAGTTTAGTCCTAAGGCTTCTGACCCATTTCTTAACATAGTTGCGGTTGCTCACCATGATGGTTCATTGGCTGGAGAATGGAGGCACTGAGATAATGTGGGCCCAAGTGAATCCCCAGATTCCATGGCTACAAAGGACAGTGGGTGAGATGGAGTGCCATGGCTCCTCCATTGAGTAACACCAGCACTGAGGGAAAAGTGACAAGGGACAGAAGCTGCTGGCTGTTGACCTCTGGAGCCCACGTTCTGTGTTGGGGGAACGGCGGGCACAGCTGTGGTACCTTTGGCTGCAGTTATAAAAATGAAAAGGATCGATGGCTTCAGTGGAGATAAGAGTTTACCTCACCCGAGTGGTGACCCAGGGGACAGAGGGAAGGAGGACAGGGAGGGAGGGAGGGACGGAGGAGCCAGGACCCAGGGAACGAGGGGAGGCTAGAAAAACAGGGAGTGATGGAGACACTGTTTCTAGAAAACACTGGCTCTGGAAGAAAAACAATGTTGCAAATTACAATGTATCCTCTGATGTGTTTGTCATTAAGTAATCTAGACTCATTGACTAGTCTGAGATAATTCATTGTGGTCAGAAGTGTTAGGCTCAAGGTGAATTTACGAAAATGAAGAAGAATCTTTAGCCTTTTCAATTACCATTCTTCCCCCTGACCTTCTGTGGACAAATTCCTTGGATAAGTGTTCTTTTTCATTTTTTTTTTTTTATCTCAAAAACTCTGGCACACTCTGACTTCTAACCTCCTCTGGCTGCCAAAAAACTTCCCATTTGTGATTTCCAATAACTTCCTTTCTTCTAGAAACACACACCACACCACACCACACCACACCACACCACATCACACCACGCGCACACACACACACACACACACACACACACACACACACATACACCACACACACCACACACATACCACACACACACCACACACACACATCACACACACACTACACACATACCACACACACACATACACCACACACCACACACATGTACCACACACACACCACACACACACCATACACACACACACACACACCACACATATACCACACACACCACACACACACACACCACACCATACCATACACACACACACACACACACACACACACACACACACACACACACCACATTCTATCATCTTCCTTGACTTTTCCTCTGCTTCAATCTCTTGGAAATATATTTGGACTTCTAAAATGGCAGCATTCTGTAACCATAACCCAATTCCTGCTTAATAAAAACAGTGAGAGGAGGTCTGTTTAGATTGGCAGAGTCCCTCAAAGTGTCAAATAGGTATGAAGAGCCAGAGGTGTGAGTGGAGGAAGGGACTGTGAAGGACGCATGACAGCCTTTGACCTGAATGGCACCTGCTGACCAAGTTCAACTTCCCCATGAACCAGAAGAGGTGAATGGACCAGTTGGGTTGCTGGCGACTCTCTCTCCTGCCAAGTCCCCTGAGACCATTGTGGTTGCAGCTCCTGGAGCGTTTTCCCTCTCTCCTACAACTTGGCTTCCTGCTGCCCCACAACCAGGACCGTTCCAGCTGCTGTGTTGTGTTTTGTGTTTTAGTCTCACTGTCCTCACATTTACCTTCTTTGGGATGCATTTTCTTTGATTTCTTGCTCGAAATTCAGCTAAGGATCAGATAATATTTTAGATAACATGGCTTGTCCTTTGAGATTTTCATACACACGATGTTTTCTCTTCTATTTGCCCTGACTCCCCCATTCCAACCTCTCTCGTTTCCCCCACCATGTTCCCCTCTCAACTTGATCTCCTTTTTTAATAACCCAGTGCTGCTCTTACAAGTATAGAGAACCATCCACCAGAGCATTATCAACCCACCAGAGACAATACCCCCCCCTCCTCCCCAAACAAAAAACAAAAAAATCAGCTGAGTATAGCAGGCAGCAGCTACCAGCGGCTTCTTCACCGGAAGTGGGGACTCATGTGACCTCCCCCATTGATGTTGGAATATTGCACGGCTTGATCTTCTGCAGGCAACGACAGCTACTGTGAGTTCCTGAGGTCAACCGTCCTGACGTGTCTGGAAGACACACTTTTGCTCCAGTCCTCCCCAAGATCTGACTCTTGCAATCCCTCCATCCCTACTTCCACTGTTCTCTGAACCTTTCCTGGAGAAGGTGTGATACAGATGTTCCATTATGGCTGAGCACTCCACCAATACTTACTCTCTGTACTTCGACCAGCTGTGGGTCTCTGTTTTAACAACCACCCACTAAACAAAGAAGCTTCTCTGTGAGGACTGAAAACTGCACTAATCTATGGGTATAGGCATATTTATTTGTAAGACAGTTGGATTCTGTGGTGGTTTGAATGTAAATGGCCCCAATGAGCTCATAGGGAGTGGCACTATTAGGAGATGTGGCCTTGTTGAAGTAGTTGTAGCCTTTTTTGGAGGAAGTGTGTCACTGTGGAGGCAGGCTTTGATGTTTCCTATGCTCAAGCTTTGCCTAATTCAGATTGCTTCCTATGGCCTGCACATCAAGATGTTTTAACTCTCAGCTCCTCTCCAGCACCATGTCTGCCTGCATGCCACCATGTCCCACCATGATGATAATGGACTAAACCTCTGAAACTGTAAGCCACCCAATGAAATGTTTTCCTTTATAAGAGTTTCTGTGGTCATGGTGTCTCTTCACAGCAATTGACTAAGACAGAAGTTGATACCAGGGACTGGGGTATTGCTGTGATAGGTCTGACCATGCTTTTGTTTGGAGGAATCTGGACCTCGGAACTGTGGATTAGAAAAGCAGTTAAATACTTTCAAGTGCTGCTTAATGGGCCATGCTAGTAGGAGCATGGAAGACAGTGGTGTTGGGTGTGATTTGATGAAGTGTGGGGGGCTGGCTCAAGAGGTTTCAGAGGAGAATATTAATATACAGCCTAGAGATTATTCTTGTGCTATTTTGGTAAAGAATGTGGGTGCTTTTTGCCCTTGTCCAAAGAGTCTGCCTGAGGCTAAAGTGAAGAGATTTGGATTAATTCTGTTGGCAGAGGAAATCTCAAAACAGCCTAGTATGGACTCTGTCATATTATTACTAGTGTTCATGCTTATAAAGATTTATAATGAAAAGGACCAAGCTGAGCAAGGAAAAACACAAAAAAAGCACCAGAAAGTGAAGTGGAATGGAACTAAGTTCTGGGTTCAAGGAGATAAACAGACTAAGAAATGAAATAAAGGGAGTGGTGACCTCAGGGCAAGATCCCACCTGTAAATTCCCAACTCATGGAAAGGAACTAAAGAAAAGCTTAGAGTCAGGTTGGGTGGTGCACACCTTCAATCCCAGCACCTGAAAGGCAGAGGCTGATGGATCTCTGAGTTTGAGGCTAGCCTGGTCTACAGAGTAAGTTCCGGGACAGCCAAGTTAAGGCAGTGAAGAAAACCACGGTGAAGATGTAATGGAAAGATCTCTGAGTTCAAGGCCAACCTGGTCTACAGATCCAGTTTCTGGACAGCCAAGCTTAGACAGTGAAGGGAACCATTGGAAACAGAAAGCTGGTTGTAGTGGGTAGCTATTCTAGCTATGATCTTGAAGCACCGCCCCTAGTGAGGAGGCAGGTAACTGCCTATGACCTTGAAGTACATGCCCCTGGGGCTTGGCCGCTTGGGATCCTTAAGACCTGGGATTCACATACTCGGCTCTCTCTTTGCCCCCCCCCCTCATGGTTTTGGATGCTGAGATCTTCGACCAGGCAGATCAGTGTGGGACATAGCTCGGTTTTCCCGGACCCTATGATAAATCTCCTGTGGTAATGAGTTAACCCCCAATAAATTCCTTTGCTCATTAAATAGACTCTGTGGATTTCTCACATTGGCTGGTGAAGATGTAATTGAATGAGGGGGCCATGTTCCAGCCCCAACAAGCAGCAGAACTTGGCAGCTTCAGCCACATGGTTCTGGCTTTAGCATCAAGGATAGAAGAAAGGGGTTATGGAATCTTCCTCTGTGACTAAGGAAAGCTGCTGAGGCCAGGCATGTGTCGGGGTGTCCCTGAATGGAGGCCCAGAGAGACCATTGTGTGAAGCTGTGAAGGAGAAGCCTGGATTGCCTTGGAGACCCCAAAATGTTAGAGATGCCAGAATCATAGGATACCTGCTGAGGAAAGCTGTTAACAGGGAGAAAAACCAGCTCAAGAGAAAGAAGTATGTTGTAGCCAACCAAGATGAAAGGAGTTGGAGATCTGAAGAGCATTTTGACATCAGACGTGGAGAATGCAGAATTTGGAGTTTGCCCAGCTGGGTTTTGGTTTTTCTTTGGTCAAGTATTTCCTCACTATGCTCCCTTCCCTACCTTTTGGAATGGTAATGTATATCCTGTGGCATTATATGTTGAAAGTATGTGATCTGTTTCTTTATTTTATGGGGGATTATAGTTAAGAGATTGCACAAATCTCAGAAGAGACTTTGAACTTTAAAACATGGTTGAGATTGTGATAGACTATGGGGACTTTTGAAGTTGGACTAACTGCATGTTACATTATAATATGTTTACAAGCTTATGGGGTCCAGGGAGTGGAATGTGGTGGTTTGAACGTAATTGGCCCTCAGAAGCTCATAGGGGATGGCACTATTAGGAGGTATGTAGCAAGCTTTTTTATCGGACTATCTTTGGACCACTAGCCTGCAAATAATGAAGACACATTTTCACCATGTAAACTAATATTCCACAACAGAGGTGTGGCCTTGTTGGAAGAAGTATATCACTGTGGGGGTGGGAGGTTGAGGTCTCCTATGCTCAAGCTACACCTAGTTCAGGTCACTTTCTGTAACCTGCAGATCAAGATGTATTAACCCTAAGCTCCTTCTCCAGCACCATGTCTGCCTGCATGCCACCATGTTCTACAATGATGATAATGGACTAAACCTCTGAAAATGTAAGACACCCAATTAAATGTTTTCCTTTATAAGAATTTCTGTGGCCATGGTGTCTCTTCACAGCAATTGAAACCCCAACTAAGGCAGAAACTATGCTCATTTAGCAAAATAATAACAGTAAGTTAACCCCTAGGGCCTGTGATCTCCCAGCCATGGGTCTTTGGCCGGATTTACAGTATCACATGCGTGTTTCACACTGTAAAGTGGAGCCTTACATCTAGCAACAAAGCAATGCTTTATATGTACAACATTCTTACCACCGTTGCAACTATGGACCTATTTCATAGCTTGTCATTATTGTAGCTCTCAGGGTTCACAGATGCCTAAGACTGTTGCTAACCCCCTGCCCCATCAGCCCACACAGCACCCTCTAGTACTATGAAAGCTAGCCCAGCACAGAGGAAGCTTCATGCTCAGTATAAACTTGATTTCTCCAAGTTCTGGGACTAAAGTGTGTGGTCTCTTCAGTAATAAAGGTCTTTCCATCAAGTTCTGGTGGGCAACAAAGAGCAATGGTAATAGCCTGTATTGTTTTGAGTGTCTCTTGGACCCCTCTCCCCAATCAGGCACTCATGGGGAAGGTATCTCACACCAGCACTGGGATTTTTGTTTTATAGCCTGTGGCTTCTGGAAGGAGCATTATTCTATTATTTTATAAGCATTCCTAAAAAATAAAGTTCTTAGTATTAATCCCCTCTCCCCACCTGTTTTTAAAGACTGGTTCTTACTCTGTATACAAGACAAGACTGAATCTTACTACATAGAACTTACTGATCTTGAACTTCCAACATCCTCCTGTCTCAGCCTCTGAAGTACTGGAATTACAGGTGTGCACGACCATGCCTGGCTACCATGATTAATTTTAAAATAGAATAACCATAGCTGAGTTGAAATTCATTTTCCAGATGTTTAGTTTACTATCTATATTAGTTAATTTTCTGTTGCTGTGGTAAAAATAATGACCAAGAGCAACTTATGGAAAAGATAGTTTTATTTTGATTTATAGTTCCAGAGAGATGAGAGTCCATCACGGTGGGAAGACATGCTAGCAATCGGTAGACATAGTGGCGGCAGCAGGAAGCTGAGAGATTGTGTCCTCAACCACAGACACAAAGCAGAAAAGCTAATCCAGAAGCTGGACAAGGTTATAAACTCTCAAAGCCCACGTCCAATGACAGGTGTCCTCCAGAAAGGCCATGACTCCTAAAAGTTCCATGGCTTCCCTAAACAGCGCCACCAACTGGGGACCAAGTGTTCAAAGATGGGAGCCTATGAGGGACATTTCTCATTCAAACCATAAGGCCTTCTAATTTTTACATTCAAAGATAAGATGCTGTTAAATACAGTCTTGGCATTGGGTTAGTCCATTAGGTCCTGATTTAATGTCTCTTTTTCTTTTGAATGAACTTAGTTCTCTCACAGTTCCACACATGTACATATGGCATTCTGAAGACTCTCTTCCCTCTACTCCCCTCTTTTTTCCCCCTCCCATGCCCGTCTGTTGTGGAACAATCTTTTTGTACACTGTGAAGATGTGTTGCTCTCATTGGTTTAATATAGAGCTAAATGACTAATAGCGAGACAGGAAGAGGTTAGACAGAATTGCAGACAGAGAGAGAGAGAGAGCTCTCTGGGATGAAGAAGGGTGGAGTCGCCAGTCAGGTGCAAAGGAAGCAGGATGTGTACAAGATGTGATAGCAAGCCATGAGCCATGTGGCAGCAAGTAAATTAATAGAAATGATTAGTTTAAGTTGTAAGAGCTAATTAGAAACAAGCCTAAGCTATCAACTGAGCATTTATAATTAATAATAAGTCTCTGTATGGTTATTTGGGAGCTGTCTGGTGGAACAGAATATTTCACCTACATCTACCATCTCCCACTTCCTTCTACTCATTTTTTTCCCAGGTTCATAACTTGGGTTTGGTTTTGTGTCCCATTAAGTTTACCATGACTATCTGTGTAACTTGGATTGGGACCATCCATTTGAGCCTGGTGAGGTCACCAGTGAATACACAAGTGACATTCTGAAGGCAATGTTCACAGGTGCCTACCTCCTCAAAGGGCTGGAAGTGTAGTGAGTCTCTCTTAAATGTTTTAAGGGAAATAAAGATGGGATTTTTTTTCTCTCTCTTTGAAAATTCTATAGCAAAATCAACATAGTGGCACAGGCCTATAGATCTAAAAACTAGGCGGCTGGGACAAGTAGATCAGATGTTCAATGTTATCCTTGACTACATAGTTAGAGGCCAGCCTGGGACATGTAAGACTTGTTTCAAAACAAACAAACCAAGTCTCACAGTGATAGTGGCTGTAAGTTCAGAAGCAGGAACCCTGTAGTGACCTTGAATTTTTTTTTCCAGGGTGGAATAGCTCCAATTCCAGTCCACAGAAGACTTACATTGTCATTGAGAACATCCTATTATTAATTTTTTTAAAATGCTTTATGCCTTCTCTGTTGACTTAAAGTCATCTTTTAATGATCTAACAAGTGATGTGTCTAATAAAAATATGTCTAATAATAATAATAATGCCTAATAACAGTGAAATTTATTGAGAATAAACAGGGTTGTGCCTCTTGGCTCTGAGCCTTGGCCCAGGTCTCACTCCATCCTTAGTCACCTAATTTACCTTATGGACTCTTTCTGTGGCATGCCAGGTGCCTCAGACATCACAACAGTGCTCTGGATGAGACCGCCAGCAGGAAGATACTTAGTGGAAGCCAGGAGGTCAGGTTGCTATGGTGAGGACCTGGGTGCTGCAGGGTATCCAGGGACCAGAGTGATTCAAGAGAAGAGAGATACCCATGAGTTTTTCAGGCTCCAGGACATCCAGGGGGTGGTGTTACTGTCCTCATCTCTCTTATCTATACCAGCTGGGTTCATCAGCCCGCTACAGGTTTGGGTGCCTAGCTGAGTTGATATAACTAAACATAGCACGGCTGGGCTGTGATGTTTGCCTTTTTTTTTTTACAAGGAAGGAGGAAGCGAGGACAGCGCTTCAGGTGATAAAACATTGCCAGGTGGGGCTTCAGACTGATAACCTTCCCGCCAGGGCTAGCAACCACCCAGAGTCTGACGCCCTCTCCTAGGGAAGCTGTGGGAGCAGGTATTTCAATTGTGGCTAGTAGGACTGAGAGCCAGAGCTGAAGATATTGAAGACGTTTGGTGAAAGGAAACAAAATGAATCCATCCTTTAACTCAGCAGCCACTCTACTCCCAAGCATTTGTCCTACAGTCCCTTGTTGGCAAATCTGATAACCACTTCACACTGGAAACCTGGCTCTTGCTGTCCCTGTAAAAGTACAATGATGTGTGACCAAGGTCATGGCAAGTCACTCTGTAGATGAGGCTGACCTCGAACTCATAGAGATCTGCCTGCCTCTGCTTCCTGAGTACTGGGATTAAAGGTGAGCACTACCACTGCCCAGCCCCAGCTAGTATGGAGAGTTTTACCACAAGATATATGTCAAGTTTTAAAAAGTCGAAGCAAAGCCAAGGGTAGTGGCTCATGCCTGTAACCCTAACCCTTGCGGGGCTAAGGGGGGACAGTCACGAGGTCAGCCTGGGTTGCTGGGTGACACTGTCTCTTAAAACAAAAACAAGACAAAAAGTCCAAGTGTGTGGAGTTATGTTATCTTCTGTAAAAGAAGAAGAAGTAAAAAACAGATGCATAGATTTGTTTATATTTGTAAAATAAAATGTGAAACACTTAATAGGTGGCTACTGGGGGTGATTTTTCAGTTGAAGGTGCTGGGAAATGGAGTGAGGGGGATTATGGGAGCAATACCTCCGAGGAGTACCTGTGTGCTTCTCTTCCTTCCCTCTCCATTCTCCCTCCCTCCCTCCCTCCCTCCCTCCCTCCCTCCCTTCCTTTTGCCTTCCCTGTTTCCATGTTTCCTTCTTTCCTATTTTTTAATTTTTGTGATGCTGAGAATCCAACCCAGGGCCTCCTGCATGCTAGGCAAGCTCCCTATCACTGAGCTACTCAGCATAATTTAGATTTTTTTTGAAGTTTTAAAATTATATTCTCTCAAAAAAATTATATTCTCTCTCT